>OMLM01007398.1:66209-101218 GCA_900302695.1 Helostoma temminkii
AGTGCAGGAGTGCACTGAGGCTCATAAAAAGACTGAAGTAATGAGAAAAGAAAATGAGTTATTCTACGCTGATAAGATCATATTAGAGCAAGTACGAAAAGAACATAAAGAGGATATGATTCTTTAGAAAGAGGAGGACATGGTTCATGTGGTTTTAAAGAACCAAGAGAAGATTTGATGTTTGCAACCAAAAATCAATGCTCACATCTTCAAAGGTGAGCAACAAGACACTTCAGCAAAAGAAAAAAAACCATAAGTTGTGAATTCTGCTTAGAGTAATGATAATTTCCGCCCAACACAATTAAAAGGATTTTAGTACAAAATCCTGCAATTAAAGATTCCATTCTTTATAGAGCCACTTTCTCACCATTTATGTAGTCCCGGGTTTTAGCCGCTCTTTCATCACCACACAATGGATTATTTTCAGCTATAAAGCTCAGATCTTGATAAGACATCAGACATTTGTCCAGAGACATTTCAGACAATCCCAGTCTTGAAAGAGACAAATTATTACTATCAGCTCGCCTGCAATTAATTAGGATGTCATTTACTGCAAAATGAACTCAAAGAGAAATAACTGATATGTTGGGAATCTAGCAAATTGTCTAACAAAATTTCATTGCTTGGTGCATGTATGCTTTTTTTCTGTGCTTGCTGCCCTTTATGTCATTTCCCATGGCAGTGTGTCCACCAGCAGCTATGTGTTCAGGCAGAGCGTCCTGGAGAAAATGTGTGAACCCTGTCTCCTCGCTATTGTACTGTTATTATGAATCCTGCCCTTTCTGATGACTTGGCAGATGTTTTTTGTTTAGTCAGCTGAGTTTATATCTTTCCTCCTGCCCTGGAAAGTCATTGTGATGCCTCTCTCCTAAATCACATCTCCTTCCTCTTGTGATGCTTGAGTTCCTGGAATGCCGTCCTAATCCTGTCTTGTTAATCAAAAAAGCATTCTTCCGTTGTTTTTTCTGAATGTTGTGGGTGTCACTTCTGATCCATGACCTCCCTACTTCTGGTTACCTGTAATGTTAGTCAGCTTCAAAATGAGTTTGTCTCACTATAAATGGACATTGGGTGTGACTGAGATCCATATGTTGTCCCCCAGACAGTAGAAAACACTGCATTTGTCATAAAAAGCATTGGAATTGTGTATCTTAATGTTCCCCCTGAGAACAATTCCTAAAGGCCAATTCATAGTTAGTGCTTGCCATTTGATGGATGTGTACTCGCACTTACAAACACTTTAATGCCATTAGGATGCAGAGATCAGCCATTGGATAAGCACACAGGTTGTGTCTGGGCCCTCACAGACTTTGGAGTTAAAGAAATGTACATTATAGATACACAGACACAAAGACATATTATTGGCCTTCATGATATTGTGGCTTTTTCTACAATGAGGTTATTGTTTTTTTAGCAAGATGTCTATTGGATAGATGGCTATAAAACTTGGCACGCAGTTTCAGTGACCTGTGACTTTTTATCTTGTACCAACAATAGATCAACATTTTCAATTTCAGACAATTATCCCTACATCTACAAACCCCATTTCCAGAAATGTTAGGACATTTGTAAAATGCAATAAATACTAAAATATGTGATTTGTTAATTAGCTTGGTACTTTATTTATGTGACAACCAGTTTTTTAGCCAAGCACAAGGTCACGGAAATACCAATTTGCAATGATGTAATTGATGATGGTGCACCAAGGAAGGCAAAAAAAGTCAGGTATAGCTTGTTTTGTTTTTGAATAGCAATAATCAGGTTTTCTTTTTCTATTTTATTCTGTTTATTTGTGTGAATTTTTTAATGGGGTAAAATGTTAAGAATTTGATTCACATCATATATGGTTATACCTAAAATGCTAATAATTGTAACATGTAACATTAACATTATTAACAATTATAATGTATTGTTCAAATGTGTGTATGTAACTGACAGAGCAAAATGGTACTTTTGTTGTTGTTGGAGGGTCACTGATGGGGGGTTTGGGTCCATACAAGCAACGGACACTGATTAGGAAACAAATGCCTGCTAATCTATTGACAATGATAGTTAGCAAAGCTGACTAAACATTAAAGCCTATTAAAAATCAGCATTGTATCATTGTCACTACGTTGTTCGTTAGCATGCAGATGCTAGCATTTCATTGCTCTTGTTTTTGGGTTGTTTTTACCTTCTGGCTCTCGCATTTGTGTGACTGTTGTCTTACTGTATCTTACTTATTACAATACTATACATTAAGAAATACATAATAACTAGTAGACAGGTTTGTGAAGGAAAGGTATAATAGGTGATCATAAACTAATGTATTTAAAAGTTCTGTACTCTAGAACCACATTTTATATAGCATTTTGCTCAGTAAATTTAAAAAAACTAATGAATTTAAATGTCTTCTATCAAGCAGACAATTAAGGTAACCACATACAGAGAAAATGGATGATGAATCCAAGAGGCCTGCTGGGTCTTCAAAGAGTTAAGTTAAAGGCCCAAAGCAGACCCAACCCAGAGGAAACAGCCAAGGAAAAAGATGAATCACAAAGGGGACACAGCAAAGCTGACTGCCACCTAGCTAGCCAGACATAGGCCTGCTGCTGTATTCATAGCAAAAAAGCCAGTGCATCAGCCACTCATCATCATCGTTCTACAACACCATCATCTATACAATTTTTACAGTATTTTTGGAAGCTTTATTCCTCAAGTAGTTTGTGAGTAGGGCAGGGTAGAAAAAAATGTTTATTTCTGCATTGCTGATCATTTTATTCATTTTACTGCTTTGCTGCTACTGTAGCTCCTCCATCAGCTAAAAATCCTAAACCTGTAGTTAAAATGAAAGTTTTGTGTGTTAATTGTAGTTTACATAACCTGTACAATAAGTAAACTATATACCTATTTATATAATCTATGTGAGTTAGTTTCAGATTTAGTGTGGATGAGACATGTCCACAGTTAATGGCTTCATTTAGGGTAAACAAGTGCTGGACATTTAGTCTAATAATACTAACAATTGCATTCACAACATCAGTGTGTGTGATTATATTAGAGCAAAATCTGCCATTTAATTTTATAAATAAGTCTGTGTGTGTGTGTGTGTGTGTGTGTGTGTGTGTGTGTGTGACTGTCACAACCTGTTCTTTTTGTGCTCATTCTGTGACCTTAATAAACAGTTGACCAGTCGGTTTCCGTTCAGGCGGTGGACTGTGTGATCGCGAGTTTCCGTCTGCAGCGTTGCCAGTTTAGCTCATTGATTTGGCTCCTGCGTTGCTAGAGTTAGCAACTTGTCAGACCCACTTAGAGACTTTTTTTTCCTCAAAAGCAGCCAATGACAAATCCAGTTTTTGCAGACAATAACTGCTTTCTATTAAGCGAGGTCCTAAAATTTGTCAGTGACACCGTCACTGTCTTATGTTGTGTGTGTGTGTGTGGAATGAATGGGCTGAAACGACCAATAATTTGTTCCCATTGTTTATCACTGTAAACTAATTCACATTAGGTGGGTTTGGGTAAACTTAACCTCTCTATTTAGGTTTAATTAAATTTTCTCAAAGTGCAGTTTAATACCATGAGGTAATTCCAGGGTCTGAATTCACTATACACATTATTACATAACCCACACATATGTGTATAACTGTTGTAATAGGTGTTGACTTGGATTTATGTTTAGATGCCTTGTGCTGACATGCAAATTATGTATCTGAATAGTGTCATTCATTGTGTCTAGTGTTTATTGTGGGATGGTGTTATGCTGTGCTGTAATGTAACTTTATGTTGCCAGTAACTGTAGTGTCAGTGGATCCCATGAAAACTAACACATTCTTAGTAATATTACATTTGTGAGCCAATTAAGCACATTCAATTAATCACCTTTCTCCATTCTTTTTTTTTCTTTTTTAACATTTCCTGTCAAAGTGTCCTCACTCAAAAATGGACCTAGTGTGTGTCAGATACAGTAAATGTCCACAGTGGAAATATCCCTTTAAAAAAATAAGCTATAGTTTTGTTCTCTCTTACATACACTATTCCCAGCATACCACATAGCCTCCTCCAATTTTGCATGATAATCTAGCTCTATACCACACCCTAATGATTATTGATGTGTATTATCATTGAATGAAATGTGCTTAGTGTGCTTGAAATTGAATTGGGAGGCGTACATTTGCTTTGAGGCCGCGAGGCAAATACCAAGAGTCATTAGATGCGCTTCTTAGATAAAAACGTGAACTTTCTTCTGCTGCAGATTCCGCTCCCTCTGGCTGATAGAGAGCCTTATTAGGAAAATATTGTCTGACTTGTTCCTTCATTCTGCTTTACAATTATCTCCACAAATGTAACAAACACAACACAACAGCAACTGTCAAGAGTAGCTTAGTCAGAGAATCCAATTTAAGTGGAGCTTCTATCCGAACTGCTTGTAATGTTTGTAATACGGAAACTGAAAGTGAGTCATTCGTGAAGAGTGTCAAGTGAATCGCAGACACATTTTTACAATCATCAATCATATTTTGCCATAAATTTAAATAAGGTAAAAGGGATTTTTCAGTGTGAATACATTTGCATTATGTGAATGCTGCAAATGACTCTCAACCCCCTAACAACAAGCTTTTATCGCATAAATCGTTCTTTGTTACCAATGCATTATTTATCAGCCTACCCTTTATCCACGTTCTCTTGGCAAGTCATTAAGGTTCTGTCTAATATCCTGTTTGCTCAACTCTTTTTCAAATTCTACATTTAAGCAAAACCTACCTCAGTGATCATTAAAATTCAAGAGTTCACCTTATCTGATCATGTAAAGTGTGACCTGATTGCTGGTTTATATGAAACACCTCGATTAAAGTCTGTCCCTATCCTCCTGATGCACCCTACAGTGTTCTTCTGCTGCTGTGTCTTTTATTGACCACAGGTGACCTCCAATCCCATGAGAACTGAAGCAGGTGACTGATTCTGAAGGCTGTCAAGCTAAAAATGTCATTGCCTCTAATAGGGATGTTGAGCACAGTAGGCATATTCAAGACCCATACACAACCAAAATAAACTGCTGAAACAAACAACATAGAGGTTTATCACAAATTAAAAGTTTTCCTCACAAGAAGTGCACAGGCCAGTCTTACAACCTGGGCATGAAACAGTAGGATCTTACCTCGAGAAGCTTCGAGGTTAAAGACACAGTCCTCTTTCACTGACAAGAAGCTTCTTGTTCTAGCCACAACACCTCTGTCCAAAGTTTTGTAGTGAAGTCAGCATATTATTCATAATGACATGGATATGTACATAACACGGGTTGCAATGCCTGTTTATTTATAGCCTTACTGGAGAGTGTCCTCCATAGCACAGAATGTATATTCATATGATGTGATTGATTTAGGACGAGGCCAAAAAACGGATTCACCTTCAAAACACAAACATTCATGTGTGCAGATACACGCAAATGTGGATGCATGTTTCTTCTCTACATGTGTTTTTCAAAGTAAAATGGCTTTAGCTTGTTAGTGTAAATGCATTGGTGCTACACACAATCATCTCCTCAGTGCATTGCAGAAGAATAGTTCTCATCTGAACAGTTAAATATAAAAATGTAAAGGTAAAAAAAACCACATCACCTTTCTTCTTGTATTGCTACTTGCAGCTTGCGAACCTTTTTCGGTTTAACAGAACTGCATCTTGTACCTACTGATTGTATTCATGTAATGTAGCACAAGATATGCCACTAATTTATAATGCAATTTTAATATCTGAGTATAAGCATAGTCAACCTTTTGAACAGTACTAAACTTTGGGGGTACTTATTTGCCAAACCAGACCTCTGCAAAAATTAGAAAGATGCATGAAAACATAGAATTGTCAGCTGAAAAATATTAGCCAATGATTATTCCTGATCTTTATTTATCATGGAATGCTGAACAGAGATTTTGCTATATATTTCTTTTTTTTTATTATTATTATTATCATTGTTGTTATAATTTTGTCATAAAATAAACCCTAGTCAAATCCTCATTTTCAAAATTTTTGTTGCCCAAATTAGGATCTTTGACTTTGATTCTGATTGATGAAAATTATGTTCTTGAAAGACCTTGATCTTGAAACACTGAAAGACCTATAATTGCTTTTCAGCCTTCTGAGAACCAAACAAACGAGACTACATACCATTGTTCTTTGCGTTTACAAAATAACTCTGCTTTGGTCTTAGGTCCAGTTTCCAACTTTATCTGGTGTGTGGCTGCAGCAGGGTTTTCTGTGATTTGCTCCTTACACTGTTGTTTAAAATCAGTATGCATGCTTGGGTCTACTCTTTTTTTAGTTTTGCTAGGCAGCTTCTTTGTGGGCTGCAGCAGCAACAACAGTCTCACAACATGAAAGTCCTATGTAAAACCAGAAACATGAAATTAACTAGAACAGCTAAGAGACAAAATGTCCCATTTTCATTTAATTTCTTAAAATCAAGTGCAAAATATTAGTTACTGCTGGATTTAGCTGGATTGGCAGGGACTGCATCTCCTCTGGCCACACCACTTAGAATACACTGTACATCTGTTGTTGCTTTCTACAGTGGGTTTATGCACAGAAAAATATGGAACACATGTCTCCTTTAATGGCAATACTTTAAGAAAAGCTATATGGAAAGTTATATGGAACTAAAAATCAATAGTGACATAGTGAGAAAAAAAATTATTGCAAAACAACACAAATGACCATAAAGAGTAGAAAAACCTTCAAATGATATACAACCACAACAACACATAATTCAAAACCCAACCTATCTTTGTTTTAGTTCTGTGAAGGAGGAATTATGTTCAGCTATTTCTGTTTGTACTGTATATTTGACCTGCTATTGTTTCATTAATTATTTATTAATGCCAACAGCCAATGCTTTAAATGTGAGGACTGTACATTTTGACTTGTTTAATAATTGTGCCCACTTCTCCAAAACTATGTGTTCCCACTCTGCTCCCAACTCCAATGAAATGGTTCCAAACCCACTCAGTGTAATCTGTCATTGTGTTGTATTGTAGCATTTTCCAAGTGCAATTACAAATGTTTCCCCCAGTGTTTTTGTGTTTGTACCTACTACTCAGTGTTTGTGTACAGAAACAGACTGGCTGGACTTTGTCATCTAGAACACCACATGGACTAAGCAGCTGCATTAGTCATCTCTGGTTTAATAATAGGATATCCAAAAATAACTACAGAAACAAACCCTTTTAATTGCAGTATTTGACTGGGATGTTTGGTACAGTCAGCACAACCATGGTACAGCTTGAGCACAAGAAACAAAATCCCATTAACTTAATAAACAAATATGTTTTCATTTTATTCAGCAAGAAAACGTTTGAAGTGTTGTTATTTTATAAATTTCTTAAGTGCCAGATAAATACTAAAATCTAGTTACTTTCCATGAATCTGAGAACCAGTCCCCTACAGAAGTACTGGAACTTAAAGGTTCTTTCACAGATTGTGTTCTTGCAAGTGTTCTATAGTCTAGACGGGCAGGTAAGATCAAATCGTGATCAAACTGTGATTTTTTTTTTAAGATTTTTGTGATTGGTTTGCTTTTTTACAATTAACTATGTGACGTGCTTTCACTGTGGAAGAGGCACCTAACCCAGTCTTCATCACATTCTCTATTAGCATAGATTGTTTAGTGAGGAGGAGCACTGATTGTCTGGTGTATTAGACATGACCAGATATATTTGCCGTGAAATAATGTGATGTAAAAGGTCACAGGACTTCGTCTGTCCTGACTATATGTGTTATGGGTTTCAAAATATTCCTGAAGGTTTTACTGTATGACGTGTTGCCTCTGTGTGGGTATGTTCAGGGTGGGGATGAGTCTTTGACAAGGATGTGTGTACATGTGAATTTTTTTGTCTTCTGTTAGGTAATTAACAGTCTAGATGCATGTGTTACTGCAGGTCGCAGTGTTGTTTGTCCTACTACAGTGCTTAGTTGGTTGAGTGTACGTAGGTAGAGGTCACAGAAGCAAAGGTCTTTCCTCCATTATCCAGCCATTATGGGTGGCTAACCATTTTGAATCCACAGTCTAAGAGTGCAAAAGCAGTGCAAAAGTCCGATGTACATAAAAACTGTTTTAGTTTTACAAGTGCGTAACAGATACAGGCTAATTGTTAGCTTTTCTGCACCTCATGCCCACATTCCTTCACTAATATTCTGCACAATGCTACAGCTCAATTATCATGAAATTCACATAAAATTTACTAATTACCTTAGCTGTCTTGGCCTTCTTGTACAAACATTAAACAAAAAAAAAAAAAACCAAAACATTTTAACTCACCAAGTCCTCATCTGTAGCTCAAGAAAACAGTGCTGGGATTAAATTATTAACGTAATAACAAACATTAACGTTCCTGCGTTGAGTTTACAGGTCGTTTACGTATGCTTTGTCTCCTTTGCTGTTGATACTCACAGATAATGCTGACAAGACAGTAGACGTAGTCAGCTATTTTAAGAAATTAGTCTCTGTAGTGCTTCTGAATCTCATCACCTTGAACAATGTCTTTGCCTTACCCTGAGCACATCCTAAGCTTAAGATAAGATATACCTTTATTAATCCTACAGTAGGGACATTTCTAATGTTACAGCGAAGAAATCTATAAATAAAAAAAAACAATGCAAACAGATCTACAACCAAACAATCAACTACACTAAGGTTCATTGCACAGTGCACAGTTTTTAGAATCAGTAATAGCAGCATGTACTATGATGTGTACTATTTCACTAGGCACAGCTCTGACTGTAAAGTCTGATAGCAGCAGGGAGAAATAACCTACAATGTTGTTCATTTAGACACTTAAGAGGTAACAATCTGTCACTGAAAGAGATGAGAATTTCTGCAGATAACAGGTTGCTTAGCTGAACACAAAGTCTGCAGTGTTGACACTAAAGAGGAACAAAGCCAGAACTGTTGCTTGTGGTGCCCGCGTGTTGCAGACCACCATGTCAGGCTCACAGTCACAAGCCCTTATGTTCTGTGGCCAGTTTGTAAGGCAATCCTTACTCTAATCGTCTTTGTCTTACCATCTATTGTGCTAAAATTAACAACTTAGGGCTTACATTGACTACTACTTTTTTCCTTGTGTCCTCTACCAGGGATCTGAAAGTTTGCAACCTTTCTACAACATCTTATCTGTTCATAGGACCACACTCTTTTGGAGTTTGGAGAGAGCTCTGATGGTGTTGATGGAATCTCTTATAGACCCCCTCTCTCAGCTTATCCACAGCACCAAGTGATCCTGCTGGGCCCTCCCGCCACGTAGGAGCACTGTATCTCCTTATTGCTGGATAGTGGTAGTGGTTACATCACCACCCTTTAAAAGAGAGGACAAGCCTTCCAACTCTGGCTGTGGTCTACTACCTACCTCCAGCAGGCGCCTCACCCTGCCTCTCTCTGCTAACTACAACTTCAATGAGTCATTCAGGCTCAGATGTTGTCCAAATTAACAGGCACCAGATCTTGGGGAACCAGGACAATCTGTCCATAAGTGATATGTTGGAGTGAAGAGATCCACCTGGTATTTTAAGGCAAAGTCCTACTGTAAAAGAACAGTGTGTGTTTGTGAAGAGAGTGTGTAAGTGTATGTGTAGTATGTGTGAGCTCCATTAGTTACTCTGCTCTGACAGGCAACCAAGATCACAGTGACCATAAAAGCACACAGGTGAAGGAGCTGATTTTATACCTTAAAAGGTTTTCAATATTTTATTGATGGTAATGCACATGTAACCTGTGGACTCCTTATATATATATTTTTACATGCCCATTTTACGCAAGTATGGGTTTTAAAATGGAACTTTTCATCTATGAAATGGTTGCAGAAGAGTCTGCAAAAAAGGGAAAGATACATGCTCTTGGTCTATTTAGTTACCATGAAAAATTAATGGGGACACTAGTGTTTGTTTTTTCTGTGCAAATTAATATGTATCCTGTTTATGGCTTATGTTGTGGCACCTGTCAGCCAGCCAGCCCAGCCAGTTCTGCAGGGGTGCCATCTATAGTACCCCTAAAACACAGCAACATTTCTCATTTCCCACTCTGTTTTAAAAAATCTAGTAATACCTGAAGCTGCTCTATTCAACCATTCAGCCAGTACAGGAAGTATGTGTACAAGGAGAGAATGTTAGGATATATGATTATTCAAAACTTTTGGTAACAACCGATTTTTCATTGAAGCTTTCACAGCAATCGTATGCCATTAACTTTTGGAGCACACAGAGACCAGGCGTATGTCTTAGCCCTCCTTACTCCCTGCAGTTTGCCTCATAATAACACAGTGATTTGATCCTGTGGAGAAAAGAGGCACAAACATCTGAATGAAACACTAATTAAGAAATTCAGTCATGTGTGAACATGCCTATGCTTGTAGCATTCGGATTAAGTCACTGCTACCGCCGATACCTGGTTGTCCCCCATCAATCAGATAAAGCTTTTAGGATTGTCACAGTGAGAAGAGATGCTGTACTACTGACTGACAAAAACTACTGACGAGCAGAATAGGGTAAAGACTAATCTCTTGCAGTACACAATGCCAGGACAAGCAGTGAATTAGAATGAAATCAAGGGATGAGATATCAAAGCAGAACAGGAAATATAAGAAGGAAGCCAAAAACTAATAGTATAATAATATATCTGAGAGATTGGTAAATGCAATGAATAGAACACAATGGGCTATACGACCAGTGCAAAACACCATGGTAAGTTAAATGCCAGATGACAAATATCAACAAAACCATGTCTCCTAAAAACAATCTCTGTGATTATGTTTCTGTACCTAACTTATTCATGATGTGGCCATGCAATTTTTGTTTTTTTGTGAATTAATGAGTGTCCCATTAATTAACAGGAAATGAGTCGCAAGGATGTGGTTGCAGTCAATGGCCGGCACATAATGTGCAGGTCTTTTACAAACCCCTAGGTAGATGGTTCGATTCCCAGTATACCTGATAGTCTGTCCACAAAGAACAGTCCACAAAGAATTGGCATGTAGCTCAATTGGTAAATAGTTGTTAAGTAGTTGGTAAGGCAGTCATCTTTTAACCCGAGAGTTAGCAGGTTCAATTCCTGTTCTTCCCGTGGGTACATACTGGACTACTGTAATTGGACAAGACACTGAAACCCCTGACCCTTGGCACCTGAAAGGGGCAACCTGTCCAAATTTCCCCACTGTGGGACTATAAGGGTTCCTTTCCTTTTTCTTAGACCTGGACAGTTTGTTGGGTGATACAGCAGTACAATGAGTTTAAACACTGTAAATCTACTGCAGAGTGGCTCTGGAGACTCAAAATCTGCCTTTTAGACTGGC
This sequence comes from Helostoma temminkii, assembly GCA_900302695.1. Taxonomy (NCBI): domain Eukaryota; kingdom Metazoa; phylum Chordata; class Actinopteri; order Anabantiformes; family Helostomatidae; genus Helostoma; species Helostoma temminkii. The sequence continues at coordinate 77,519 of OMLM01007398.1, forward strand.
CCAGTCACAGCCATGACTTCTTCCCAATAGAGATGCTGTGGAATGACCTCTAGAGACCGTTCAACACCAAACATGTGTCTGCTGAAGCAGTTGGTCAGCAGTAGTCCATTATGCGGGTCTAATCCACAACTACAGGACGTGCTTGCTAGAGGTTACTGCTGCCAAAGGTGGTTCAACCAGTTATTAAAACACTGTTTCACTTACTTTTTCCACCATCACTTTGTGTGTTCAATAAAGACTTCATGTCTTTGAGTTTTATCAGCTTAGAAATATTATATTTGTTATTTTGTGAAGATCACTTTACACAATGACCAATTTACGCAGAAAACCTGCAAATTGCAAATAGTAACTAGCTTTTTGGAACTTTTGAGTTTTTTTGAGAATAATGTGGCACAATTTGTTAAAAGCAGCAAGCTCTTATGCTGTAGGTGGGTCTAGAGTTACATCCCCTCTTCTTCATCTGTCTTTGTTTTTTGGACCCTTCTATTTTCTCTTGACATTTTTTGTACATATCAGTATTGGTACTGATATTGCTGAATTTCTGGGAGACATGTAAGTCTGACCTAATATGTTATTGTGACCTGATTTTTTGGATAAAGAATTGTGTTTTGGATTGTGGATTCTGTTTCGACTGACCTGGACCAAGGATGCTACTGAAGGATGCCATCTTGTCTCTGTGGCCCATCTTGCCACCAGATCCTGATCCTATCCAGCCTAGCTCCCAAAAACCATACCTGTCTCAGTATTCTCACCTTATTCAACAAGTATATACTTACCTATCTTTCTTGTGTACAGTGAGAAGCACCATACTCACCTGCCAGATCAAGGATTCTCACTTATCTGTCTAGAATGCACGTTCCCTTACCTGAGCCGTTTTCTAAAAGCAATTAAATCCATCATGTGTTGCCAGATTCTTTCTGAGCCTTGCACAGCCAAAATGTACCCTTTCCACACATGATGAACATTCATTGCACAGTAAAGGCTTACAGCATAAACTGATGCTAGCTAAGACCATCTATTTCTGATATTTTTTACCTAGCTTCTACATTCCTTTAATAACAACACATAAAATAACAAGTGAAATGAGCAAATCACAGACATACACACGTCCCTTCCACTGTCTGCCTCTTCATGCCAGGTGAGAAATGAAGCAAACCTGAAAGATAAATTCGAGGTCTCCTACCAACTTTCCTCAGGCTGAAGAAGCTGTTTGAAACAGTAATGCAACATTTCAACCTAACTAGAAAGAAGGCAGTTGCCATGACTCAACTTCCAGATTATAAATGTTTAGTTTTTAACTGTAAAGCACATGCTGAAATACTGTCTTACTTTGCTCCTCATGCACTTGCACATATCCAAGTTCTGTTCATTGTTTAATACTCACTACCTTCTATGTAATTTTCCCACACCAATGAACTAGTCTGCTTGTCTGTACATTTTATCGCACGCCTTAAGGTCAAGTCGAAGTCTACAAAAGCAAAGCAGCCATGGATAAATGATAATATTAACAGCTGTTAAAGCAAATGTAGGAAAGAAATCTTGTTTCTTATACATTATGAGGTTATGAAAGGGTTTTTATTCCCATATAAAATAGAGTTAAGGATGTGAAATCACTCTTATAGCCCCAGTTTTTTTTCTTTACCCTGGATCCTATGGTTAATGTATCTGAAATGTAATAATTTATAAAAGAAATGTATTTTTGGAACATTTGATAGGGAATCTGTTACCTGAGGTGGTGAAAAATAAAACTTAACCCAACAATTGACTGTGACTGGATGCGATTCATATTATCAGAGGGGAAACGTGATAAATTCTAATGTACCAACGTCAACAGGTTCAATATACAGTATTTCGGCACAACATTTTATTATTGACTTCAGCATTTTTAGAAGTAAGGGGCTGCATGATGATTCACAGATCTCGGTGGGGTTTGATGGTGCCAACATTTTCAGCAACAGGCCTCACATCTCCAGCAGTGACAGCCGTCTGGCTTAGCAGAGCTTCTAGCTGTTTGGCTATTTTATGAAGCAGAAAATGCCCCTGCAATGCAACTGTTTTATGATGCATTTCAAGCTTGGCAGTGATGGGGGGGGGCATTGTATTAGGTACTTGTTAAATCGATGTGCCAGTCCAGACTGGAGCCAGCCCTGATGTTTGGCTGCTCTCCTTGCCCCTCTGAGATCAATACAATAGGAGATCTTTCATTTAGCATTGCTTGGGGTCATCTAATGTGCCTTACAGTACAATAAGTAGTCACACATCCATTACACATAGGATGATATCTTAACCCTGTCATCTTAACACTGTCAGTAGAAGCTATTGTAGGTAATTGTTACTGAACAGGTTCATTTACACACAAAAATCTGATTAAAACAGTCACAGATGAACCAGTTCATGACCTTGGAGATCAATTCAGTGATTTATCATTTTCTTTTCAAGCTAATCGATTGTTAATTTGTTCATCCTTCCATTCAGTGATGGACAGATGTACAGACAGATTTATGTAAACACAGACATGTGACAGGTGATTATACATTATACATTGGCTAATTGACTAACTCTCTGACTGAGATTTACATGCTGCAGCACTGAAATATTCCAGTCAACTGTAACTGAGTGTGCATTACGATAATTGTGTGTGAGTGTGAGCAGTGTGTGTGTGTGTGTGTGTGTGTGTGTGTGTGTGTGTGTTTCAAGCTGAAATGCATATGAACACACACTGAGAGCTTCCACTGGATGTTTTGCTGAACAGAGAGGTCTGATGAGGCAGGTGAGAGTCTGAGGCTAAGCTGTAATTGAATACCAACAGGAGAAGTGTGTTCTACTCAGACCTCTGAAGGAGGATCTGACCTTGAGACGCTACAGCTGATAGACAGGCAGAGAGACCCATCTGACTAATTAGATTAAAAAACATGCATCCCGAGGGATAGAGATGTGACAAGCACATTGATTTACTACATCTCCTCAGTTTCCGCCTCATTCCTGCGCTCTTCATCTTTTTCACTCCACCACAAGTCTCATCCACCTAAGTGTGCTGTACTGTAGTGTATATCTCAGCTCAGTGTTTGGTATTTCTCTTTCATTATATGATAATGACATATTAATGTGCATTGACATATTCCATAAGTTTAAGAGAAATGATTTGATCTATTTGATTGAAATATATCATTTGTCCAAGAAATGTCATTGCCTTATATAGGATCAATAAATTGTCTTGCAAATTGTTTACTGTCATTGCAAAATTTCATTGTCAGTAAAATGTCTGTGCACTATGACCTCCACAAATGTCATGACTGACGTATTCTCCTTGTGTAATGCCAAACTGTTTTTGAATAGCCATGACCTGAAACATTATAATATTGATCAGGGCACATTTTGATCTTGACCCAGATGTTACAGTAAACCAAGGTTAATGTGAGTCCACTTTCATTCAAAAGTAAAACTATAAAAATAATGTATAATATCCACAAATACACAATCTGTCCCCTAGCATACATAAGTTACTTTTTAAACTTCAACTCAAGTAAAGGCATCTTACATGCAATGTGTAATTTGTGTAGAGGATAAACATGGTTTTTATCTGCACTTTTCTTGTAATCAATAAGCCCTGTTAAAAGACCATAACTAGCGTCTATAACATTACCATCATTTCTTCTTTTTTAGCTTCCCTAACTTGTCACTCAGATCCAAGGGTAATCGATCCTACTAAAGATGCAGATTGCCAGTTTAAAAAGTATAAGATGAAAGATTTGGGGTTTTAAGCAGGAGGTGTCAGAAAAGTTTCCTTCACTTTTACTATAGTTTACTATAGTTTAGGCAATAAATGGGCACTGAAAAAGCTTTGATCAGTTTCAAGTTAGCCTGCGGTGACATGTCTCTGGGAATGGCATTGGAAATGTATCATATACTGTACAGACAGTAAAACCATATGTACTATACTAAATAATAGCTACACCTACAACAGTAATAACACAAAACGATAATGGGATTATTGCATTATCGATAATGTATGGAACAAGTTGACTTCCAGCTTACTGACATATTAAATACAGGCAATACCACCACCATCACCAAAACCAACAACAACATGCAGAAACGCTTCCTAAAGTGTTTGGGTTTAATGAAGAACTAAACCTTAGTTTCATCCCAAACCCCATGTAAACATAGCATTCTTATTTTTGACATACTTGTGGTTTAATGTATTTCCTCAACGTCCTCCTCACTTTCCCTTTTTCTCAATAATTCAGAGGTATCTGAACAGTATTTGATGCTGAAAATAGGGGGGCAGCAGTGATGCAGTTGGTAGAGAGGTCACACCTCAACCCGGTTTGGGACCGGGCTACTCCTGGCCATATGTGGAAGTGCCCCTGGACATGACACTGAACCCCCAAAATGTCCACAAACCCCAGCCACTGATGTTGCACAAGTCTGTGCGCTCTGAGTACCAGCACCAAGCCACTGCAAAATTGGGAAAGGAATTGTGTCAAATGTGTAGACCATGCTCCACTGTAGCGACCCAGACTATGAGATAAGTTCTGCAAAGAAAGACGCAACTCAATTAGGAGCAAAAAGTCTTTCCCTGCGGTGATTCTAGTCACCAGGATGTGGGTAATACAGCTAACACCAGCAGTGAATTAGCCACTCAACACTGGCTCCTCATAATGCTTTAAATTAGCTGAAAGGTCAAGGAGCAGAGGCACCGCAACACTGTTTTTATGACTAAAATTTTACATTTTTTTCATTTAATGATGTTTTCTTTTAAAATGTATTTAATATTGAACATGTTTGGCCTTCATAACACTTAATGTAGTTTGACCTTTTCACTACACGTCACTGAAGTTAAATAAAATATGGGATGCAGCATTATTCTTAAAAATAGCTCACTTAAAACATGTACAGTACATGTTTTACATACATTTTGCTCAAACCAGAAGAGGAGGAGTAGATGTTGAATGGAGCCTTGGTGGATGTGGAAGTTCAAGCTCCTGTTCGATCAGCGCAGCCATGCTGCTGCTGCAAAGGGCAAAAACATCAATTACAGGAGGTTGAAGAGAGACAGAAGTAACCCTTAGAGCAAATCTAGGTAGAAAGAGCTGAAATGCATAATCATCACACTCTCTGTCCTGTTCTGCTCTCTAATTAAGCCATCTCCTGTTAACAAGGCTTCAGGCCGCACTCTCTTTGAAAGGATAGACTGAAAGGACACCATGCAAATGTCTGACAGTTAATCACTACATTCTTACCTATCGATCACATTCCAAAGAGAAATGTTAAATGAGCAAACAGCATGTGCTTACTTTTCAGATTATATGGAGGGGCCTTGATAAATGTGCAGGATCATTTTCAAGAATCCCTGAAAACATGGTCAAAGACATAGAAGGAATAACCATGCTGACAAAACATTGATATTTTTTCAAAGAGAGGTATAATCCTGATAGAACATGCATTTTCTATTATCCTATTTAACACAGTGAGAGGATGCTAATTCTCTCATCAGCTTAGTGTGTACAGCATTCCTATCCATACACAAAGGAAAGAGTGGGAGACATTCATCTGCCTGATTAACAACTTCAGTCATTGTCTTCTTTAATTACAACAAAGTCAACAGCTCCATTACTTCGCCTCCTATCTGTCTTTCATCCCTTTGCTCTCTGAGGACTGTGATGTTGGAACAAAACAGAGCAGGCTTTAGTCTCATCTGGCGGCGAGAAGGTCTGCTCCCGCACTGGAATGTAATCAGCATTCAGAGGAACACAAAGAATCAAGACATCCAACCAAAACATGTTTCGGAGGATCCTGATAGTAATTAATGTTTCTTCTGCCAAACTGACTCAGCCCCTTTCCCGCTGTTGTCCCTAAAACTGTTACCCTAAAACTGCAAGAGCAAGCTAACCAGCAGTCAGTCAGTCAGTCAGTCAGTGAACCAGTGTCTAAATCAGTGGAATTAGTTGATCAGCCATTCTGTCAAGTGTACCTGTTGGACATAAAACCAGCCAATCACCTACTAAACAAGGAGTTAAAAAAGTGAGACTGGCAGATGGACAGTTTGCCAATCAGGTACTCTTCTGCATGTCAACTAGTCAATCAGTTAGTCAGGTGATGATCAAAAAAAGGTGATCAGTCAGTCGCCTTCATGATCTGTGTTACAGTGGCTATTCATCCCACACTAATGCTGTGTGACTCTAGGAAGGAAGTGATTGATGAGGCGATGAGCATAGCAAATGATCTACTTATATAGGTATGGTTCTAAAGCAGTACAGTGAGAGTTATGGCCTACCATTAATGACTGTAATGTTTAACAACAGCTATAATATCACTCAGTAGTGTGGATGAAACCACATTAAGACTGATGGAGATGATAGTGGTAATTTTTTTTTGGATTATCTTCCAGCAGGCGACAATTTTGGGTGTTATGTTTTATCTAAACTGGAGCAGCTGTGCAGCAGAGGTTAGAGGAGCAGGCGCTTGATTGGAGGGTCATAGGTTCAAATGTGGAATACTAGATAGGGAAATCTGGGAGAGGAACATGAATGAGGAGCACTTTCAGTTCTTAGCTTCAAAATGTCCTTGAACAAGGTACTCAAGCCAGGCAGTTAACCCTAAAGTGCTCAGACTGTTACCCAGAGAGCTGCATGAATGTAAAGATCAGCTGCGTCTTTATTAAAGTTCACTTTACTTTTTCACAACAAATATTTTCACTACATAGTGTGTTAAACTCACTGCAACCCTGTAAAAGCAGGCGCTTACACAGACAGGCCAAGAATGTGTCTATACTGTAAGTCATTGCGGCTAAAAAGTGCCAATTGAAAAAATTATATATTATTATATATTATACTTGGGCTTTTCCATCGGTCTTTAGATCCACTCAGATGCTAAACACAAAGAGAGAAATAGGAGCTCAATCGATGTAATGACGCAGTTTATTAGGTCATAATATATAATACCCCAAAAGCCTCTGCGGTATACTAATACACATTATCCAAAGGTGTATCCACGGAATGTGTATGTAATGTGTTTAAGACATGAACACTGACATCATGTTTATCATGTTGATGTTTCTTATTATTTATTCTTCATTACATTAGCATATATTTCAACATTCATTTATCTTTTATCTATTTGTCTGCATGAGGTTTGGTGTTGAGCAGATAAAATCCAGGTGTGAAATGCAGCATCAAAACACTAAAGTTGTAGGCAGGAAAGCAAAATAATAAACTTGATTAATAAAACACTATAGGGGCAACTGCAAAGTCTCTCTTAGTTATGCTGCTCTAGACGTAGATTGCTCAGAGACCTCCCTTGATACACTGAGCTCCTCTCCTCTCTCCTTACCTCTCCTCTCCTCTCCTCTCTCCTTACCTCTCCTCTCCTTTCCTCTCCTCTCCTCCCTTCTCTATCCACCCATATTCCACAACTACATGTCATAAACTTGAAGTATCCAATCGGAGCTGTAAGCAGTCGATCCAACCAACCCGAGCCTGGTTCTGCTGAAGGTTTCTTCTGTTAAAGGGAGTCTTTTCCTTCCACTGTAGCCTAGTGCGTGTTCAGGTGGGATTTGTTTGGCTTCTGTATAATTCTATATAGATGTAATATTGTAAGATCTTTTGTTGTGGTTTAGCTCCATATAAATAATTGAAATTGAACAGAAATTAGAAAGTGGTTTTCACATGCTGAGTAGTACTCCTAAAGAGTTTACATTTCTTTGTGTGTAAAATTGGTGAAATGACACTACTGTTATCGTTTACCAAGAAACAAGATGCCTTTTATTTAAACTCAAAATATCTTGTGAATGCACCAGCTGGCCCTTCCTTTACAGTCACATACAGTCACGTGTTTTGTGTTAGTGTGTGTGTGTGCCATATTATATTGCAGCTTAGGTGACAGTGAAAACCTGTTCAGTGTGTTTTGTTAAATGTGCCAGGAACAGGACTTTCACTTCTTTGTCAGTTTCATTATGTATATGAATGAGTCATTTGTTACATTTGCTCATTTTGCAATCTCTAATTAGATTTGGAAAACAAAGTGGGGAAGTATGGCTAAAAGCAGTGACACAGGCTAAAGCAAATTAGAAAATGACAATGTGATTCAAAGGCCTCTGGTGTGGAACAATTAATGAACTCTGCAGTCACTGTGATAACCAGAGAACTAATGCTGAGCAGCACTGCCAGAGCAAACAAACAGAAGCACTTCTGACTGCAAATTTTAAGTAAACATTGCAGTTTAGTACTGTGCAAAACAACACGCCACCATCCACTAAACACATTCTTGAAAAACCTGAACGTGAAGTAAAATACAAGCTTTCGAAAGAAAATGCATATAAGGCCTTCTTTATTATTTATAATAACCACACAGAGACAAGTTTGATGCTACAGGTGTCAGTTACCCAGTAGATCAATTTTCAGCACACCTAAACTAGTTGATATTCATGTGCATTTAGATCCTTATGGCTTACAGTATCCTATTTCATTGTGTCCCATTGTCAGCACACTTTATACATGTGTCCTGTAAGTGTATGAACATTTGCTCAACAGTTTCACAGAACGTCTGAAATCTAAACCTGCAAGTGTAATACAACTTTAAAAAGCATTCAACCAATATCTTTTTGTTCTCCTCTTTGTCCTTCCTGCTAAGCATTGCTTGGCCTGATCTCTTGAAACAGCAACCTTAGAAATGTAATGAAATGTAATAGGAAATAAAATGAGAACCAAAGAAGCAGCAGTACTCTGTATTCCAAATACAGAACTCCTGAATCCATGTTTAAAATGGATTGTGTGTCCTTTCACTACCTGGGTTTTTGTGTGGCCGGGGCTCCTGAATCAGCCCTCTGGTCGATTTGTGACATTTTCTAAGGCAGTTAATGCAGATCATGTTTATCAATGAGCAATGCTCTTCGTAGAATAGGAAGCACATTAAGTCAGCCTCCCCTCTTTTCTGCTTTGCTCAAACCCAGACCTGAACCAACAGTACACAGCCTCTGGGCCCTATTTCCCATTGGCACAGACTCTGTGTGTTGAATGACCCAAGCCACAATTATATAAATTCCCTTTGGCAGGTCATGTTATTGTGATTTAGGTTGTCGTCCTTCTGTTAATGTCTGCTCTTTTCGTGATTTGAATGCAGTTTTCTGTCTCTTAGCCATTACACAGAATAGAGAGTGAAAGTGTGCAGCATGGTCACAGATAAAATGGCTAATGTGGAGCCCAGGCACAAATGGCATCTTTGGGTTTTATTCCAAATGAGCTTCTGGTTTTAAAATCAATGCCTAGTTCAGAGTGGTTTGAGTGTGGTCCAGGTAAGGTTATCAGAAAGCTTTTAAGAAAAAACAAGTCATAGAGCTTGCAAAGTTTCTGTGAGGTTGTCCTTCAACCACAGTGTTAACATAGTGATGTTTGGTATCTATAATGCTTACTATGTTTACCATCTTGCTAACATTTGCTAATTAACTGCATTAGTTAAATGTTTATAGAGCTGAGGCTGATGAGAATGCCATCAGTTTTGCAGGCAGTGTATTACACATACATACTGTAAGACAATATACAGAACAGAAGATGCTAAAGGATTGTTTAAGTCATTGTAATTCATCCTTAGGGGGCTTGACTGTCTGTATCAACTTTCAGTCCAGACATTTCACTCAGCCACAAATGTCAAGTTCTTGGTGGCAGTAAATGAAAACTCAGTTGATCACTAGAGTCAATGAGATTCCACCTCTGGGAAACGACTGTGTTTATACAAAATTTGGAAGAAATCCATCAAATCGATTTTAAAGTCAATCTATTCAACAGCTTCGTGAGATACTTCAGTCTGAGTCAAAGTGGTGGACCAGCTAACTGGAATATTTAAATATTAAACTGGTCATTGCAAAATAGCATCTCTTAGTGGGTCAGGAGGTGCATACAACCAGCCATGTCCCATTATAAAGCAAATCAGTGGTGTTAATTTAGTAAGAACCACAATAATTCCCATACATAATTTCCAGCATATCTGTGCCTAAACCCAAGACGTTACTGTCCTTAATCCTTTATTTACTGTAACCATGATGACAGTCTGATGTATGATAACAACCTAATGAGCTGACAGGAAGTGGAGCGAGGCTCTACTAACCCACATCCTTTGGCCCAGTTAAACTTGATGATTTGCATTGAATGATATGATAACAGTCAAAGTAGGTTACTGACTGACAGATTGCTATTGCTGCCAGTAGAGCCATGCAACCACAGTAAAAAAAAGTGAATGAAAAAAACAGGTTGTTTCTTATTTGATTATGATTATGTGGGTCTTGGTAGTGAAACCATGTTGATTAAAAAGCTATGACTATGATGGAGCACTGTTCTATGTGTTGTACTCATTATAGTCAATTTTATATAGCTATATAAGGTAACTGTTCAAATCATACATGTGGGGGTGGTATAACACTTTGTCTAACATTTTCTAAAATATATGGTAAAGATGCTCCATTGTTATGCAGCAATTTGTCTTACATTAGTGTTGCTGCTGCACTGTGGTCCTGAACATTTATTGTTCACATACAGATGCAGACAAAATTGTTTGTACCCTTCTGTTAAAGAGGGAAAAACTCACCATGCCCACTGAAATAATGTGAAACTTAACAAAAGTTATAATAAATAAAAAATGTACTGAGAATTACCTAATGAAAATCAGACATTGCTTTTGAATTGTGGTTAATCCATCCATTTTCTATACCGCTGAGTCCCTGCAGGGGTCACGGGTGTGCTGGAGCCTATCCCAGCCGTCGTATGGGTGAGAGGCGGGGTACTTCCTGGACAGGTCGTCTATCGTAGGGCCACATATAGACAAACAACCTTTCACACTCTCACTCACACTTACGGGCAATTTAGAGTCCCCAGGTAACCTAACTGCATGTCTTTGGACTGTGGGAGGAAGCCGGAGTGTCCGGACAGAACCCACGCAAACACGGGGAGAACATGCAAACTCCACACAGAAAGACCGTGCCGTAAACTCCACACAGAAAGACCGTGCCGTCCCAGTTGTGGTTCAATAGAATTAATTTAAAAAGCAAACTAATAAACTGGCCTGGAAAAAAATGATGGTATCCTTGGCTTAATATTTTGTTGCACAAACTTTACAAATTTTTAATAGAATTTAGATCAGAGCTCATAGAAGACCACTTCAGAATAGTCCCATGTTTTGTTCTTAGCTATTCTTGGGTGTTTTCAGCTGTGTTTTGGGTCATTATCCTGTGGAGGACACATGACCTGTGACTGAGATCAAGCTTTCTGACACTGGGCAGCACATTTTGCTCCAGAATGCCTTGATAGTCTTGAGATTTCATTGTACACAGATTCAAGACACCTTGTGCCAGATGCAGCAAAGCAGCCCCAGAACATAAACAAGCCTCCACCTTGTTTCACAGTAGGTACAGTGTTATTTTCCTTACATGCTTAATTTTTGCGTCTGTAAACATACAGTTTATGTGACTTGCCAAAAAGTTCCAGGTTTGTCTCATCTGTCGCTGTTGCTGATCTAACTTGACCTTGGGGTTCACCTCTAATCTCTCTGGAAGTAGTTCTGGTGACCGTTCACGTTATCCATCTCTTCAATTTGTCATTTTCCTTTTGCAGCCATGTCCAGAGAGGTTGGCTACAGTCCTGAATAATATTTGCAGCTGTAGTCACATGAGCCAATCCACTTCAAGATAGTAGCCTTTACCTTTAACATATTTGTCTACAATTTTCTTTCTATCTCTTGAGACAACTCTCTCCTTAGCTTTCTTTGGTCCATGTTCAGTGTGGTACACACCATGATACCAAACCCTCTAAATAGACAGACTGACTAATTACAAGTTTGAAGACACTGATGCTAATTACAGGACACACTTTAATTTAATTTGTCCCTATGGTCAATACTTTCAATCAAACTTTTTTAGGGGTACCATCATTTTTGTCCAGGGCAGTTCATTAGTTTGCTTTTTGTTGAACCACAACTGAAAAGCAATGTCTGAATTTGTTAGTTCATTTCCAGTAAATATTTTTATTTTAATAAATAAATAATAAATAATAATTTCTATTTTTGTCAGTGTCACATTATTTCAGTGACCATTGTGAGTTTTTCTTTCTTTAACAGAATTTTGCCTGTGTCTGTAAATACATTATTTTGTAGCAAAGAATTTTGGACATTATAACATGCATGGTTGTAAGTGCAGATAATCACGCTGGAAAAGGGGTCTGCTGTATGTCTCTGACTAAAAGACTTTTCTGACTAGAGGTCAGAACTGCTTACTTTAGTTTAGTTTACTGCAAGCCACACACAACATCATCTTTCACATACACTCACTGACCACTTCATGATGTACACCTGTGTGTACTGCCATGAATTCTACTTACAAGGTTATAATTTTTCAGTTTTTGAGTTGAAATAGTCAAGTGATAATTATACTGTCTTCGGTTGGTGGTAGAGTCATACTGGAGTGCATTAGATTAAGACATGTTGCAAACATATCATTCATTTTAAAGAAGATGGCCAATGGTATGCGCGATCCATCTGCTGTGCTAGTTTCCAGACACAGTTTCTAGATGGTTTTTTTTCCATTGTCACTTCATCATAATTCATGTTTGCATAAAGAACAAGGTTAGATAAATAATACGATTCTCCAACTTAAAGACTCATTTATGAAAATAGGACCACTGCTGACAATTATTAAAGGATCTATTCACTGTAAACCTTGAATTGCAGTTTTTATTGAGTTGTATTATTTTATCTATTACATTGTCTTGAAGAAATATAATGTTTTACATGCCAGTTCGAACTGAATATATCCCATAATTGTCTCTATATCATCTTCAATTGTGTGTTTGATCATCTGATATATCTAAATTGATTTTGTTGCTTTCTATTGCTGTCTTGCTAAATGTTTTTAAAATGACTTGCAACTAATTGATTGATGTTAATGCTGCAGAAAAGAATGAAATAAAACACAGTGGGCTGAAATTCAATACTCAATTTAAAGTAGCTGAACATCATAATCTCCGCAACAACTATTTATCTCTGTTGCTTGCTGCAGATCCCAATTAGTGGATGCAAACTTGATGATGACCTTGATGTCATGAAGCAAGTCATCTGTGAAGGCAATGAGGGTTTCAATTCAGCAGGCAGTACAGAGAGCTGAAAGGAAACTGGAACTCCTGGGTAGCGTTTTAGTAGTAGGAAAACTGGGCCAGTTTGGGCCTGTTTGAGTCCCATATATTAGATTTGTAACATTGTTAATAACAAAAAGTGAGCATTTTTCAATGTTATATATCTTTTTTATATTTTTTAGTTTTTTGTGTAACCTCTAGGTTTTTGAAAATATTGCTGTTTATCCAAATTTATACATGTGTCGGTGGGACAATGCAGAAAATAAAATAGTATACACAAAATACTGTATTTAACTTCCATATATGAATGAGTCTAGTCACATATAGGAAGTACATACAGATAGAGATACTATATACTTTGTATTTGACTCCTAGTTCACTTGAATGGATGCTGTACTGCAACATAAAAACACGTCCAGAATTTGATCTTGACAGCCTTTAACGATAACAAACAGTACAGAGGGGGAGGGTGAAACACACACACACACACACACACAAAGGTGAACTAAGGCAAAGACTATGATCTCAGTTTGGGGTGAACTAAATGTTTCTGCCCTTTCAGGTGCAGTTTGAGCAGATGGCTCTTAACCATATGCTTTGGGAGGGAAGAAGTTTGCCAACAACCTTGGGGATGTTGGTTTGTGCAGGTCTAGTTTCATCTGAGGTTATTTTTACTGGGTATTTAAGAGAGGGTAGAAAAATGCTCTGATTTTCTACTGTGTGACTGTAAAAATTACTGGAACACTGGATGTGGATAGAACTGCACATACGAACATAGTTAATCCAGTCCAATAACAACTTGAGAGTTTACACATTTAGATGACATTCTAGTGAGACTTCCACAGAATGTGCAATAAAGTAAGACTCAGTTCCCTTATCACCAATAGGAGTGAGTGTACAGCTCTTTTTGGACAGGTACAGGAAATATTATCACAGAAAATGTTTTCAATCCAGAGTGCAAAGCACTAAAATAACCTCATTGTCCCTGAAGGACAAACCGTATCTTAGCTGCAGATCATTTTGATTTGAGTCTGACTGGATTTCACACCATGTATAAATCTCATTTAATGTAAAAGTTTGTGTACAGATATTTCTATGGTGAGACAATATAATATGATTTACAAGAAATATTCACCATCTCCCTGGTGAAGCAGTCTTTGTTCATCCTCTTATGTTTGACATTCCCTATTTTAAGCTCTACATGTCATGTCTCTTTCATTTGAAATTAAGCTTTGATGAATATTGTATGAAAAAGAACCTACTTGCAAAGTGACTGACCTTCACAGCTGCTTCTGCTTTGCTGCCACGTTTGAAGTATTGTCAAGTCCTGTGGGCTTACGAAGGCACTTAGACTAACAGAGGTAGAAAGAAAAGGACTACAAAATATTTGACTAACATTGCCTTGATTTGAAAAGGCTAGCCGCAAGGCTCAACAGGCAAGAGCCTAATCACCAGGATGGTGGAATTTGAAATAACACTTTAAATGCCCTTTCTGCTTGTTCTGTATTGGTGAGCTGTCTAGGTCTGTCCATTCAGCTGCATGTGATAAAGGTTAATCTGCCCATGTCAGATATCACAGATATCTCAGATATCTTTAGATTAAAATAACAAACTGGGAGAAACCCAACTTACATCCACACACTGTGAGGCCATGACTGTCTTTATTTGTTTTTTTCCTGCACTATTTTATTATCTGTCAGTTTGTATTATTTGAAAACACATAATGATTGTCCAGCTTGCTAAAGGCCCTATATAGCTAAATATGACTTGACTTACCTTTTTTCTTTTACAGTCTGATGATGTACTGCGCTGCCAGCCATCTGAAGAGTTTTGAGTAAATAACTACTGACTTTTTAATCAAAGACACCAAGGCCTATAGCTCCACCTTAAAACACACGCCTGAAACATCTGGGCAAGCAGCTGCTGCTTTCACTAATCCAATCGGCTCCTTAATGTTCTCTGAGAACATCTGGCAGCGCCTCAGCTCTTTGATTCATCTCACCTGGCAGAACTTTTCTGTTTGGCTTTTACCTTGCTCAGTAAGCATTTTAAAAACACACTTTGAAAAATGTCAATGCTCCTCACTAGAATCCATCAACGGAAAAGCGGAGACTCAAAAATAAAACTGTTCCAGTAATCAAATCTGTGGTGCTAGAGCCTTCTCCTGCAGGGTATTTGTGCTTTCGCCACAGCCCCAGGTGACACTAATCGCTGGCTCATTTGCTCTTTTTAACGTGTCACTGACAGTTCATACTCGGTGTTATTGGTACCAGCGGCCTGTTAATATCTGCTGCTATAATGCGGGGCAGAATGGCTGCAGGCTCCACTGACTGCACACTACATCCCTCACTTCCCTTCAAAGCAGAAAAATGACACAGCCTTGTGATTGGAGAAGGTGACCAGGATGATTGCCCCTGTAGATCTAAATCAAACTTCTGCACAAGATTACCTTTCAAAACGATGAATGAGACATGTTGGGGATATGTATTGAGGAACAGATGATACTTGTAGGTAATGTTGTGCCACCATTAGTAAGGATATTATAACCAAGAGGGTAGGGGGTAACATAATTACATGCCCATGTCCTTAATCAATGTTGATTACAATTAAAAGACGGATGACAAAGGAATATCTAATAATACCTTGCAAAATCCAATAAAGCTTTCTATTTCAAGCATGATTCAAAAATGTTTTACAAGATCAAGAGTACAGTCTGAGCCCCTGGAGCCACAAACTAAACAATAAATATGCTAAATATCAGGACAGACGTCCGTATGTGGAGAATTTTGTCAGACAGGCCTATCGGGAAGCTTGTGCAGTGCTTGGCCTGCTTCCTGTTCAAAACCTGGGCTGTAGAGCGTCTGCTGGGGCAGCTGTCCAACCTACAGCCCAAACAGGCCCAGTGCCATCTTTCCGCAAATTCAGCCTCAAGCTGTCAAGCTCAAGAAAGCTCTGGCACACTTGTGGGTGGCGGAAATGGACCCCTTTTAGTATGGAAACACTATGTTGGTACATTTAGATAAAGTGACATGGAGTACAGCTCTACACATGCTGTATGGTGTCTCTCAAAGTAGCCTGTTACCATAATGAAACTGGCAAGATACTTATCTGAAGAGCTGCACGGCTCTGCCTGCAGACATCACAAGCAGTGCAACGCTCAACCTTCCTTTTGTTTATTCCTCCCTCTCATCTCATCCGTGTCACACTGCTGAATGCCTGGCCTAAATACATGCTTAGAGAATCTGTCATATATTGTATGCTGTGCTCTCTAAAAACATCTCTTTTCTTGGATGTGCCACAGATGAAGTGCCAGTTTCACCCAGACCTCATGGCTCAATCTCTGTACTTAAAACTCAGCTGCAATCCTTTTACCCAATTGAGCGCTGGTTGTTATGAACTCAACCATGGCTAATCCACACAGCAAAGCTTGTGATAGCTTCCTTGTGGAGATAATATTATTGGATACCTTGTGATAAATCTTGATTGTAAGCAATCTGCTTTGAAGAGATTTTGTACGGCGCACTGATCAATAGTGTGAGTGGTTTGATCACCTCCAGGGGCCTGCACTGTTGTTGTATGTGTGTGTCACTTTTTCAAATCAAGGAGCTACAACCATTGTTTCTCTCCTGCACAGCCTGTCTCTATGCCTGGGATCAAGTAGAGATGGATGTTTGCAGCATGAATGTGCTGTCGAAAGAAGAAAAAAGTACAGCTGTGTCATACAACTGAGCCAAAATGGACAATGAGCCCTGTGTTACAGCTTGCTGACTTAATGTCGCCAAGATTTTTCACTGAATGTATACTCAGTGTACTGTATGTATACTCAATATGGCAGCCTGTCTTTCACACACTTCTCATGTTTTGTTCAGTACATAACACACTCAGATGTGCTCAACAGAAACAAAGAGAAGCAGACGCAGTGGATAAAAGGGGAAAAGATACAGAAGGAAAACAAGAAGCAAAGCCGCTGGTTTCTCTCGTGCTCAGTGAACAGCTCTCGCGCGCATAATTTGTTTTTACCTAATTAAGTAACATTCACAGGATGGTGAGGTGTCATTGTAAGAGACTGTAATGATCTGTCACCTGTGCTGAGAGCATGGTGCGGATATGATCTGCTGTGACATTTCCCTCTGTGGATAACCTTCAAGACAGCACGAAGGACACAGCTTTTCTTCTACTGCACTGTTGGTGCTACAAAAACATAATGTGTAGTTCTTTATTAACTGTAATTACATTAGCTAAACCATTTTCCCAAGCATTAGCCATTACTTAGCAACCATAACCTGCTCAGGCGGTCTGTAGCTTTGGTTTAGCATTTGCAGAGATCATAATTAATAACATAATGCACAATTGTTTGGCATGTCCAAATAACTAGTGTATTCTAGTATCTCTAGACACTGAGTGCTTGAGCCAAAGGGTCATATCATTGACTACCTAGGTTACATTACTTTGTGGTACTCCATATTATGATTAAAAAAAAAAAACTAGCAACTAGCACTTGACTTCATGGTAGCATCAGCTCTGTCTTTTGATTGGATTTGAAGTGAGACACCACTTAGTCCTTTTTCCACAAGCATTTTCTCTTGTACTGTAAAATGTAAAAGCCATACAGCAGTGTTTGAAAGAGCCTATAAGCCAAGCAGCTGCATATGTTTAAAGACAGAAGTGAAGCATGGTCTGGTCTTGTTAGCAACAAATGGCTTTAAAATGCTTTGTAGTTTGACCATTTTTATATACATGCACGTCTTCGACACAGCTCATAAGCTTGTAATGATGCTGTGACACTGTGTCTCTTTGCAAAATATTATGTATGGTTAAGATGCCTTTTACAGTAGTAAATACTGTAACTTTCATAACATGAAAGATGACTGGAGACAAGTGGAAACATACATGGAACGCACTGCAACTTAATTAAATAGCTAGCTAAGTTGATTAAATCTGCAATCCATACTGCTCTTGTCATTTCAGTACGCAATACCAACAGCCTCGGTTGTTTAATATCAACAACCCAGCTTTTCAATAGCTACTGTTAGGTTTGAGTGGTAATTCTATTATCATTGGAAATTGCATATGCGCAAGAATGGAAAAGCTCGACGGGTGTAGCAACAGCGACTAAAGTGAGCACGGCTTAGCAAACACTCCTATATAAAAGTATGGAACAAAAAGAACATATTGTTACAACTCAAAAATGTATGGTATGGAGAGGTGCAAAAGATGCTTTTCTTTATGCATCATAAAGCTGTACTGTCAAAGGGCTATTTTAAGTCATGGGTCATGCTCAGTATTTCATCTCTGTGAAAAAAAAAATCTATCAGTGAAAAAGTCAGCTAGAGGCACCTCCTGTGACATCTCAAACTGGGGTTGAACGGCTCCTGTATCTCTCTGGGATCACAGGTGATCTGCCATGGAAGGCAGCTGTTTTGTATGCTGCTCAGAGTCCCTTTGGAACAGCATCTGCTCCCTCCACATCCTCCCAATCAGCTGCCCTGCGCACGTACACACACACACATGCGCTTTTCTAGTCAGCTGGTGAATCTTTTTGTGCTCCATGCCCTCTCCAACCCTGCTGTTTATCTACACTTTCCTTGACACAATCCCTCTAAACATGCAGGCGACAAAGTCATACCTGAGTACAAGCGTTTTCTAAGTAGCAAGGTTTAGCCTGTCAGCAGGCCGGCTTTGCTGTAAAGCTATGTCAATGCACAGGGAGTTGGGCTGTAGTGGTTCGATGGGCACGCTAACAATTAGTTGCAGTTGAGGACAGAGAGAAGCGTCTTGGGCTGTGAATATGGATGCTGTGCCGCTCCTTGTCAGTGGGACTTAATAAAAATGCACGACTCAACAAGGGGCACTGAGCAGAAAGATTAAACTTGGCTAAGCCACCAAACTGCCTGCATCTCTTGAATTTTACATCTCATCGGCCTGGAGGCACAGTCTATCCCTCTGACATACTCCACTGGTTTTTCAGGCAGATCTGAAAGCATGCACCGGTGTGTGTGAAGTGATACAGGAAGGCCTCTCCAATCTCCTCGCTGATGGCCTGGAACAATGCCAGCAGAGCTCACCCACACTGCATCTCTTCTCTGTATCTGGACAGGATAAGGACCACAGTGACCAAAGGATTTCTGACACAGGTCAGCCTGGCAGCCATAGATCCATCAGGTCGACGCAGATGGAGGTACAGATGACTAAATCTGACTCACACAGCCATGGGTGGCAGCATTTGGTAATCATGCACTGGCAGCAAGTGCTAACATCAAAGACTTTGAACTTTGATTCAAATAGTAAGTAATAGGTAAGGCAGTGGCAGCAAAATTCAGTTACCTCAATCATGTCTGCCAACCTGAAATATTTCTCCAACGGAATATTTTTGATGTATTACCTAATAAGATTTAGCTTGGAGCTGAATCTGGGGAAAAAAAGAAAAGATTTATATTAACGTGCTAATGACAGATGCAAAGAGATCTCTGTATCTCTGATTACATTTTGCTCCTTAAAGTTTCACATTCCCTCATTGTTTCCTTTATATTTCTATGAAACATTTGATATTTTTAATATTGTTAAAATAAGCAACACAATGAACACACACCATCATTTATTAAGTTTACTACTCATAAACTGTGCATCAGCTATGTCTTAAAAATATCAAAAATATCAAATAAATGTCATGGATTTTTTTTGTGATGTTATGACATCATAAAAATACTAAAAACTCAACAAAGAAAACTGTTGTCTCATAGTAAGAGCGACTTTCAGGGCCTTTAATATTTTGTTAACCTATTACAACATCAATATCTGTAATCGTGAAATACCCACACTGTACTGTGTTTAAATTGTGAAATTTGGCAAGGAGGACCTGCTTACAAAAGGAGGATTTAGGATATTGTGAGGACTGATTCATCTTTCTCCCGCTCCATCACATGAAATAACGACAGTAGCGGTCTGTCAGTGTGTGGGCTACCATCTGCTTTTCTTTCACATTCATTGAGCATCATTATTGCAGTCCGGAAAGGAAGGATACATCATTTCTTCTCAGCCATATGTATTCATCAGAGGCAGAATTCCTTCACTTGATATTTAAAAAACAGCCATGTTACTCTGTCAACGTACACTATCTGATTTTCAGACTCTTTGTAACACTCTGATTCTCTCCCACTTTCTCTTGTGGTCTTCTCCAGCTCTTTCCTTTTAACTTTGTCAGGCAGAGAGGATTCATTATTTGAATATATCCGCTCTGACGCTAATTTGTAAGAGAGTGGAATGGAGACTGATGCCCTCTCTGACCTGAATCTGCCGTGTCTAATTATGCAGTCTACCTTTTTTTAGGTCACACCTGGTGTCACAGCGCCACACTCCAGCAATGTTAAGTGGTGCTTTTAATGGGTTTTCTGCCACAGGTTCAAGTTAAAAAATAAGGACGGCATAGACTGCTCCATATTAGGCATCAAATATACCTGCAAAGAGGGGACAGAAACATTTAACACTGTATCTAGAGGATGAGGAAGCTCTGATGAAAAAATTGATATGGAGCAATTCTAGTTTCACTGATGTTATAATAATAATTTCATTTTTATCTGCTGCAAATATGTCATATAGTATGTATGCAAAAAAACATTTAAAAGATTAGGGAGTCTCTGTTTCAGTAATATAAAGATCAATATAAAGTATAATTACCAAGTTTCCTTACATGGAAACTCAGTTTGTCTGTGTATGTTCTCAACACGTAAGGATTATAGAAGCATTACTTATTACATCTATTATTACATCTCCTATAATTCTGTCTTTGGCAGATAAGGTCTTGCGATTTAATTTATTTTACTGGTCATGCCCTCGGGTAGAGAGCAGGTTCCAGAAGCTAATGACATACTGTACAGTGCTGTACACTGAAAAAGTATTTTTCCCCTTTCTGATTTTGTAGTTTTTTGGCATATTTGTCTCACAAGATTCAGATCATCAAACTCATTTTAATATTACCTAAAGATAATCTGGGTAAATATAAAATGCACTTTTTAAATGATGATTTCACTTATTAAGAGGAAAAAGTTGTCCGAATCTGCCCAGCCCTATATGAAAAAGTAATTGCCCCCTAAACCTAATAACTAGTTGTGCCACCCTCTTGGCAGCAAAAACTGCAATCAAGCATTTGCAATAACTGGCAAATGACTCTTCCTTGCAGAATTGTTTTAACTCAGCCACAATGGAGGGTTTTTGAGCATTAACAGCCTGTTTAAGGTCATGCCACAGCATCTCCATCAGGTTTAAGTCCAGCCTTTGGCTAAGCCACTCCAAATTCTTTGTTTTCTTTTTTTTGGGCAATTCACAGATGCACTTCCTCATCATTGTCCTGCTGCCTGACCCAAGTGCAAAACTGATGGCTAGACATTCTCCTTCAGGAATTTCTGGTAGAGAGAAAAATTCATGGTTCCATCAATAATAGCAAGTCATCCAGGTCCTAATGCTGCAAAGAAGCCCCAGACCATCACACTACCACCACGTTTGACTGTCTGACTAAAATGCTGTGTTAGTTTTATGCCAGATGTAATGGGACGCACACCTTCCAAAAAGTTAAACTTTTGTGTCATCACTCCACATTTGCCCAGAGTCTTGGGGATAGTAAAGATGTTTTTGGCAAATGTGAGATGAGCCATTGTGTATTTTTTGGTCAATAATGTCTTTCGCCTTGCAACTCTTCCATTGATGCCATTTTTACCCAGTCTCTTTCTTATTGTTGAAGCATGAACATGAACCTTAACTGAGGTTAGTGATGCCTGCAATTTTTAGATGTTGTTCTGGGTTCTTTTCTGACCTACTGGATGAGTCGTTGTTGTGGTCTGGGGGTAATTTTAATAGACCAGCTACTGCTGGGAAGGTTCACCACTATTCCAAGTTTTCTCCATTTGTCGATAGTGGCTCTCATTTTATTTTCATTCTATGATATTTTTCATATAGTGACCACCATACATTTTACTGCTCTGCAGGTCTTATGCTAATAAGTGGAGCTTGTTTGACATTCCCTAGATAAAAAAGAGAGAAAAAAAACCATTATCTGTTACTTTGTAATAGATCATCTTATGTAAAGCCTTGTGTCAAACTAAAAAGCTGGATAGCCACATTCTGCAATTCAGAACATGAATAAACTCAGTTTAGATAGGTTTATCCTCCTCCTTATCCCTGCTGCAAAGTGAATTACATTGCAACTTTTCTGACACTAAGGCTTTGCTCAACAGGAGCTGAGACAGAAAGCCCAAGGCTCTGAATATGAAGGACTGTTAAATATTTTTTGTCAGAAGGGGTGTCAGACTTGGCTTCAAGCAGACAAGGATTCAACAACATGTTTTGACCCTGTGGGGAAAAGTGTGTCATGCTCAACACCTTCACAACCAGCTGAACAGAGCCAAAGCCTGAATAACAAGCATACTTTGTGTATATTTAGAGCCATTTCTTTTGGCCTTCACGTGCTTCAAATGAGGTCACCGCATTTCAAAGTTTGGCTCTTAAGCTTTATGAGCATTGTGAGCTTAAGTCATCCAAAGGTTACAAACCACAGCATCTAAATGTGTCTTTGTGACACTGAAGTTATCACACATGACAGACAAGAAGTAAGCAGATTGGGTCAGTTGTGCACCCGGTCCTCGAGATCAGCCCTAGTTCCACCTAGATTATTGCAACGGACAGACACATTCTCGTCTCAGAAATCATTGCATCCTTATTGTGTGATAAACTGCCTGTGTATTCTGAGCATTGGTGGGTCATGCTTATTCTTTTTGGTTTCACTTGTGCAGCACATTTTAACACGGTTAAGAAGAGTGGTTTAGGACCAAAGATAATTAAATATTAATCAATGAATTAAATAAATATACAATAGAGAAACAAGACATTCATACAACTCTCATTCCCCTCAAATGCAAATGAATTGCTACAGATGACTGGAGATACCTTTTGGTTCTTCATCAGTGTGAGGATGAGGCTAGTAGTTTTCTATAGGTTTGCAACTGTCAACAGATCCTAAAAAAACAATGGTATTGTGTGACCAGAATGTCTGTGAATCCAGAACCTGGTTAGCTTATTCATCGTCTATTGGTGTCTGAAAACAATTAAAATCATGTCAGTAAGTCACACTGCTACACTGAATGACCTGTTTATTATTAAAAATATGAACTTTGTAGCTTATCTATGCTAACAGCTCCATTTTTTCCACAGCCTCATAGTTCATGGTTTGAATATAGTTTGCATGATGAACATAGTTTATATTGTAAACAGTCACCTTTGAGGCATGTTTTTGCAAAATCAGCAAAAAGTGCACAGAGCTGAGATCAAAATCTTATAAAGTGGCTTATATTCAATTGGTGTATATGTCATGGGACCCATGTGCCATGGGACTGTGGCGTCTGTGCTGTTTGACTGTTTGAGTTAAAGAGGGAGATATGTGAGAGGAGCATATATGCAATTTGATGGTGGGAAGTATGAAGTATTTTTGAAAATGGTGAGTAATGAATGAAAATGAGCTTTCATTGTGATTCAAATGGATTTGTTCTTTGAAGAGCCAATGTTACTAGAGGTGAATAAAGTACACAAACTCAAGTATACT
>OMLM01007399.1:24695-53935 GCA_900302695.1 Helostoma temminkii
TGCCCCGCTCATACTAATCCTGAGTGTGCACAAACACGCGCGGCTCGTGTGTGTGTGTGTGTGTGTGTGTGTGTAGAGACCTGTGAACATGAAGCGGAGGAAATGGTTGATGTTAAAAAGCACACTGTTAGAGTCTCTGTTTTCAGCTGCCTTGCATCTCCGCACCTCTCCTCAGTGTGTCCTCTGCAGACCCAAGCAGCATGAGGTTTGCTGCAGCCACACTAAATGACTACAGGTGTGATGGATTACTACCGGGAGTGTGTGTGTATGTGTGTGTGCGTGAGATCTGAGTTCAACTCTAACCACGCTCCAGGGACTGGAGATGCGACTTCGCCGTGGCCGGGCTCTGATAACGGTAATTACCTATTGTTGGATTCTGCACATCTTCTACTATGTGCTTCGCTTGGCTATTGGCTGCCTGTGGACACACACACACACACACACACACACACACACACACACACAGAGAATCAAGCTCTTTCTCTCCTCGATTACCACTGTGGCTGAAGCAGGGTGAGCCAACAGGCCAGTCCTTCAGATTTGTGTAAAAGCACAGTAATTGGTCTACAGCGAGTAGACCTGTCATAAAAATGAACGTGTAATTTCAAAGTGTTTAAGAACAGTGACACTACCTCATGTACTTCATTGCTTTTAATAATAACAATCACTGCATTTCCACTCACAGTACCACTGTATCATTTAATTCACTCTGCATGATGAGGTGAACCGTGACATTAGCAGCCTGTAAGTGCAAGTGCAGCCATATTATCTTGGCTGAACATGCATCCTGTAGCTTTGACAAAGATCCAGAGACAAAGTTCTGTGATTGAATAGTGCTGACAGGGCAGTTTATGGTTGTTTAATTAAACACATCTTCATATAACACGTTCACCATCTGACAGTTTAAAAATCATAAAACATAAAAAGCAAGATGGTGAAAGAAGATGACAAACTTAATGTCTTTTAAAGGAGAAAAATGACCAGGATAATTATACTGGCTACATAAATACATAATTAATTTAAAAGATAAATGTAAATGAGAAAAAAAAATTCCCTTCTTTGTGTGTAGAAGTTTCTTAGAAATAAAAAGTATTCAAAGTATCATTAAAAGTATAGTGGTGTAATGTTTCTGAAAGCGCGACACTGTCCATGGTTGGGAAGTTGGAATCCCTCTGTGTGGTCACCCCCTCACATCATTAACATATAAAGATCTGCATCTGAAAGAGTGGTATTATATATTAATAGACACTAAATAAACCTAAATAAATTGCGTTAGCTCTTAAAGAAAAAAAAAAGAATCCTCGTATTGATAGTGTTAATTAAGACTCAGTGGCTTTTATTCTGGTGCTTGCTCAGTGGGGATGAAGGCCTGTGGGCCAACGTGCTAACTATGGTCAGTGTAACAACACGCTACCAGTAACTGGCCTTGAGGTTGCATGTAGTGCTGATCAATCCCTATAAATGGAACTGTCCAACACAGATTGATCTGCTGTTAAACATCGATAGGTGCTTAACTGCAGCAGAGCTGACTCAGGATCTGACTCATGCTGGTCAGGCTGTCTGTAGAGGGTATGGTCTCATCTTCCACTATAACACCACTGTTTTTAGCACCATAGTGGATTCAGCATGTTTTAATTTAGTTTCCAAGTATTTGGAATTATACAGGTGGTCAATGTAAAATAAAACAGGGAACCATTTTGGCATATGTCAAACATCCAGATCAGAGAGAGAATAATCAGGTTTTGATCACAGTTGGTTGCTGGAGGGCACGGGCCAGGTATGTAGCCTAATGGAAATCAAATCAGTGTCCTGGCAGACCAGCGCAGGGAAGCAGGACTGGAGACAGGAATGAGCAGAGTGAAGCAGCCTAAATTACATCGTGAACAGAGAGCTTACTGGCTCTGCTGAAAAATGGGCCTCATTTCAACGTATATAACCCTCCAGCCCCCTGCACATTTCTGATTTACCCACTGTCCAGAGAGTGGATTGGTTAGAAACTGGGGGATGATCATAGGAGCTGATACTGCACAAACAGAAGGTAGTATGTTAGTGAGAGGTCTCAGGACATTCCTTGGTCTGGCATGGAGTGAAAAGAGACAGGACAGAGGAAGGGAGCAGAGAGAGGGAGAGACACACCATTTGGAAGCTCATGTGCTTAATGGGTTTGTTTCATTTGAGTAAATACCAGAGGAATCATATTGTGTTATTAATCATAACCCACTTAGTGTCAAAGTATTGACATTTACCAGACCTGTGGCGTCCCCAGTTAAAACAGAACACAACATCCATCCTATCTCTGAGCTATGGAGGTTCTGGAGCTTGGTCTCCCTCTTCTCTCACCTCTCACATCGAGTTAAAGGCCAGGTCAAAGTCCCATTCTTCAGCTAGGAGGTCACAGGCTCTGCAGGAAACTCAGCAGGATTGTTCCTCATCAGTTGTCTCACCATCTGACATGTCGTTTTCTGATGCATCTTCAACGTCAACATCGGCTCGTCCTCTCCTCCTCACCAGTGTCAGAACTGCAGATCAGATCAAGAGCCTCACGCAGAGTTCGGTCTTTGTGCTGTGACAGAAAGAAATGTGGGCAATGTCCCAAGGACGCTTTATGTACCAGAGTGTGAGAGAGGTATCCTGTGTGAGAATGACAGTATTCACATTACCTACATTGTGTAATGTTGCATGAAAGTGAGGACATTTTGGGAAAAGTGCAGATATTTTCTGGGTTCCTGAACAATTTCTGTTTGTCACCAGACACTGATTGTCATCTTTCATGAATGATAATGTTGTATTCATGCACACAAGACTACTGGGTTCACCCTTTCATGTTAATGTGTAGAGGTGGTGGTACAGTATTATAATATACAGAAGAACTGACACAAGCTTTAAATGGTCACTTCACCACTGAGAAAAATACATTTGCTGGAAGTGAACAGAAACAATAACGTGTCAACATTTCACAAATGCGAAGGATTTCTTTTCACAATTTCTGGTCTATTCAGCTCTAATTAAAGGCTGATCTGCTTTTCATGATGTTAGCGCAATGATCCGATCTATACAGAGACCCTTCTCAAAGACGAGGGCCCAAGTTCAAGTTCCCACTCTGCTGAAGTGCACTTAAAAGGACAATGAAACCTGTCCGGCTTTGGGCCTGTGTTCTGTATCAGCCCCTGAACTCTGGCCAGAAGAAAAGAGGATTTCATTCTATGTATATTCTCCCATTTCTCTCTCAGGTTTGGTGATGAGATTTTGAATGTCTTGGGAGACAGAGATAAGGCCCAGTGACCAGGTGAGGAAATGAAATGAAAATAGTGTGGAGAGGCTGGCTTCAATGACAGGACATGGAGACAGGCGATTTCTCCGTGCTGTTGACATTTCAGCATCACTGCACCTTCAGATAGTAATATTTCACACAGGGACTATTTGAAAAGGTGCAGGCATTATAATCTGTGTTTCTTGCATGAAAGACAGACAGACAGACAGACTTTGAGTTGGGTGTGCGTGTGGCAGTATTTATGAAAAGCCTGACAAGTGAGCACAGAGGTATCAAACCCGGAAAGACGAACATTCTTTATCTCTAAATGCAGAGAAAGAAGAGCTGCAGCTTAAATGGGTAAATTCTAAACAGCAGCTAAACCCTGACAGGATGTAAAGGATCGTGAGGTGAGCTTAAAATGACTTACACTTCTTATCTGTTATAGTTGTTTTTTTAATGAGTAGCACTGACAAAGCCCCTTAGTTGAAAATGTCTTCAGACCCGAACAGATAATCCAGCTACCCCCCCACCGGCAGAGCTTTGTTGTTGTAATCAGCCCCACAGGTGAGGATTTTTCCAAAGTCAAATAAAAGAGTGACTTGGATCAAATTGATAAATTAAAGCCTTCAGCTCTAATGAGTCGTAAAATGAATGTGCAGTATTAGGACCAATCAGTGATGTTCAGCACTGTGGTCCCCACCTGATCCTGGACTTTCAGAAAGTGTTACCCCTCCGACAGAGAACTTTTTAGGGGGTACGACTATGACCCTGGAATTAAAGTTTTGTTAGCAGGGCAGTCGTCCACCAACTGCATGATGGCCACATATTAAAGTGTCCATAAGCAAGACACAGAACTTGAACCCTTAGTATCTTAAATGCAGCTGCCTGTCCATGAGAATTTCCCCACAGAGATTGTTAAAGTATCAGTTTTTATTGTTATTTATACATATAGACTCCTTTAAAATCAGCAATTAGTTTTTTTCAATCATAAAACTTTTGAAAAGTACTGTTTGAACTGCTGATTGGCATTTATGGCTGTTTTAACACAGCAACATAAGAACTTCCCGTTGTCTACTGTTGTTTAGTGTGTTGCCCAGTCTACTCAGTGATCGGGTGTGTGCTGCTTCCACACTGTCAAGTAATAGAAATCTTTAGTGGTAAATAAATGTGTTTGGTAAAGGGCAGGTGTGATCATTAACCACATGGCAATCATTACCACCTGCTGACTGGTTGGGAGTAGGAGACATCATGGAAGTCCAAGTGCTCCCAAAGACAGGTGGCAGTCATGAGTAGGAACTCTGACTGTCTGATAGTTCCCCACACAATTTATTAGCTCATTGTGCACAGAGTGACTGGAAGATAAACAGTTGTTTTGCTGGGTGTCTGTAACGTGTCCTTCTCCTCTTGGAGTTCCCATGGGGGAGGTTTGATATTGCATAGCTGCTGCTGATATTTTGGGTTTGTATGATCATACTCTTCCTAGGAATTAGCTACTGAACCATTTCTTGGTTTTCTACCTGTGAGATGGAACATGGTGTGTAAGGAGTGCTAAAATCACTGCAAGGCACGTACACAGACACATAGCACTAAGCTGCTGGGGTCATCTGTGTCCATTTATATTCAAATTTGAGTGTTTGACCCCTGAAGTTCCTCCTGCAGCAGCCCTCTCTCTGAGTCTCTGTCTCTGTCTTTGTCTGAATGGATTCATCAGGCTGGAAGCTGTTTGTTCACATCCCACTGCCCTCATTAACATTTCACTGGCCCTCTCTTGCTCCCTCCTGCTCTTTTTAGTGCACACACACATACACACACACATACATAGCCTGATAGCAACCATGGGCTCCGAGTGTCTGACAGGGAGCTGAACAACACTGCAGGAAGAGTTCCTCTCCTCCTCCTCTTTTCTGTTTCTCTCTCATTCTTCCCCACTTATTTCCACTGTAGCTGCTGGAAATGGAGGGTATGTGCAATGCGACTTGACTGTGGTGTCCTAGTTATCTGTGACAATAGCAAAACCATCTGCAAGACTAAAAATATGGAGTACAGATCTTTTGCAAGACAAGTCAGGACACAGCGATGATGAACATCAGGTTTGCGTTGTTACTCGTGGAGCTCCTGGGCATTGATAATGAGTGTAAAACAATATGTAGCACATTAGCAGCCAGAGATAAGATTATATAACATTTTCCGATCTTCTCTTGGAAGTTGGAAGTAGACCAAACACCCAGTTTTACCAGATAGTAACACTGATTCCAAGTAATGCAGTGCTCCTGCAGTGCCCAGGCCCATTTTTAACACTTGAAGACCAGTAATACGACCAAAGCACTGAAATGTTTGGTCCACAAAAGCCTGCTTTGTCTGCCTGTGCTGCCATGGAAACCAAAAGTGTTTTGAAGAAACTAAATTTCAGTCCCAAAGGCACCTGTGACCTACAGGTCGTTGCCATTTAAGGCACATGGAAATAACGGCTAACAAGTAGGTCAGCAGGAGTTACATAAAACACGTGAAGCCATTATAAGCAACAGACAGTGACCTTTTTATTCATTCTAGTGGTACCAACAAAACAAGCATGTAGGACTAATGAGAACAGCAGCGTCGGTGTAGTGGTTACATGATCCACACACTGAGGCCAATGAGAAAAGGAAGAATGTGAGATGAGTGACACACTAACAGACTTTCATTGTAACAGACTAAGTGTAACTAGGTATGGTATGCAGCTGAGATTGAACTACATTTTAACAGATGAGACTGACTGACCACTGCTCAGTGTAGCATGAGCTGTTTTTATTTTTAAGAATTGACTAGCAACGCCACATGATAGCAAAACATACAGTATGTGATTACTGAACATCTCATTATTCATGCAGTATATTTTATAGTCAAAGGTACACTATATGGACAAAAGTATTCAGCCACACCTGGATTTTTAGGGTCTGGTTCTGGTCCCTTATCTCCAGTGAAGGACACTCCTAATGCTTCAGCACACCAAGACATATTGGACAATGCTATGCTTTGGGAAAGCCCTTCTCCATTTCAACATGACTGTGCCCCAGTGCACAAAGCAACGACTGAAACGACATGGTTTGATGAGTGTGGTGTGGAAGAACTAGACTGGCCCACACAGAGCCCTGGCCTCAACACCATCACCTTTGGGATGAGCTGGAACGGAGATGCCAGGCCTTCTCGTACAACATCAGCACCTGACCTCATAAATGCAGAATGAATGGACACAAATTCACACAGAAACAGAAAAAATCTTGCGGAAAGCCTTCCAAGAAGAAAAGCCGTTATAGCTGCAAAAGTGGGACCAGCACAATATTAAAGTTTATATGTTATGGTCAGGCGAGTTCTTTTGCCCATGTAGTGTCGAGTTTATGTGCATATAAAATGTTATCAAAAGTGCTATGTCCTTTATTAAACACCTTCATCCTATATGATATTACCACAAGTACACAAACAGACAATGTCCCAAATCTGCATGTGTGGGCAGTGACCAGGTCAGAGCCAGATATAAACTGCAATATTCACATTCATCTTTTTTAATGTGACATGATGAACTATTCTGAGCTGTTTGTTTTAATGATTCCATTCCACATTTCTTCTTCTCAGCAATACATTGAAAAAGAAGTAGTCATTCAGAAATAGGTATGTTGACTTGTTAGTGTTGTTGATGTGAGGTCACATTTAAGGTCAGCTTTCAGGTGGCTGCTCTCAGGTTGTTTGACTTTCTCAGTGTATGGATAGACTCAGATGACCGTGAGTGTTATCAATTGTGAGCAAAGTGAAGCAACTAACATTCCACAGCTCAACAAGCAAACACCATCGAACAACAGTACAGTTCATCCCAGTGATGTGATCTACGAAGGGCTAAAGCTGTCCTGGTTCTCTTTTAGACGATATTTCTATGCTGTCTAGTATTTCTGTTGAATTCCCTCCTTCCTGCTCCTAGTTTACACCCAGTATATCAGCAGGCACAGATGTGATCTGATCACATCAGTGTGTATTTTGTCAGTGTGTTTCCCAGCGTGCTGCAGCTAACTGGCTCTGACAGCCTGCGTCCACTGAAGGCATGGTAAAAGTCCAGATGACAGAGGAATGTGACACATTCTGATTTGATTTAGCGGGCTGATCTGCAGCTCTGGGATATAACCTTGTTAAAAGTGCGTCTGGTGAGCGTGTTGGTGACTGGGGAGTATGGGGGCAGCTGTGATGGCTGGGGCTTGGGGCCCACATTCATGATGAACAGAAGAAGGAACAAGAGTGGGCCTTTGTGAATTGGATAAATTGGCAATTTCGTAGCGTGAATTCTTGTGGAATGACATTGGTTTACACACCAAAGTGAAGAACATATGTAGATAATAGAAATGGAAGTGTATTTCACTGGCTGCACTGCACTCCACTGTCCAGACTACCGTCTCTGGAGGAAACTCTTTGATTTGGAGATTGGATTTGCGGATTTAGGCTGTCACACCTACCTAACATGATGGGTGGAACTGCAGGCTATCACAAAATAAAGTTCACTAAGTCTGAGTCACTGATAAACCTGAGATGACTTTATTTAGACCGTGTCACCACAAATGTACATCTAAATTATGATGTGCCCCATTGGTCTAAAGTGTAGCTTGCTGGCTAAATTGTTCCACTGTTCTGTTAATAGGTAACTGTGCAGCCACAACCTCTAAACCACTGACAAGTGAAGTGAATAATGTGGATTATCTTGTTTCAAAGGGACCCATCAAGGGCTGGGATATATTAGGCAGCAAGTGAACAATCAAAGCGACTGGGTGACTCTGACTAGGCCTGAAATGTGATGGGTAGATGAGTGGGACACTGCACCTCCAAAACAGCAGATGTTGTGGGGTATTCCCAGTATGGAGTGGTCAGTACCCACCAAAAGTGATCCAAGGAAGCACAACCAGAGGGCACTGAAGACTCATTGATATGTGGGTGGAGCAAAGGTTATGCTGGTCTGTAGCATAAATTGCTGAAAGCAACACTGGCTATGATCGACACACAGTGCATCACCAAGTCCCCATGCTGACCCCAGTCTATGCCGAAAGTGCCTACACTGGGCAGTAAAGTGTCAGAACTGGACCATGGAGCAACATAGGAAGATGAATTGGCCTGTTGAATAATGTTTTGTGTGTGAAAGAAGGCAAGATTTCAGAGGCAGCGTTACGGTCTGGGCAATGTTTGGCTGGGAAACGTTTGAGCCTGGCATTCCTGTTGATGTTACCTTGACATATACCACCTATGTAAACACTGCTGCGTTACCAAATACGCTCCCTGACAGCAGTAGCCTCTTTCAGCACGATACTCACACTGCCATGTGCAGAAATTGTTTAGGAATTGTTTGAGAAACATAACAAAGAGTTCAAGGTGTTGCCTTGATCTCCATATGAGCATCTGTCAACTGTCTACGTACAGGACATCTTGGTGCCAGATACCAGAGGTCTTGTGGAGTCCATGCTTCAGTGGGTCAGAGGGACGCACATGATATTAGGCAG
The DNA here is from genome assembly GCA_900302695.1 of Helostoma temminkii. NCBI lineage: Eukaryota > Metazoa > Chordata > Actinopteri > Anabantiformes > Helostomatidae > Helostoma > Helostoma temminkii. Next base: position 33,456 of record OMLM01007399.1, read on the forward strand.
GTGGCTGATTCTTGTGTACTTTTGTTTTTTCTGCCTTTTCTTTCTATGCCAGTACTAACCATTGTCTCTCAGAAGCAACGTGGAGGATTAGGTTAAATAATCATGACAATAGATCAAAGAACACTGATCTGTATTTCTTTCTGGTGCTAATTCTGCTCAGTCTTGTTTCTGTCCCTCAGCTTTAGTTGGTCAAAATGAACACCTAAGCTTTAGACAGGCAGAGAGAACCCTGCTTATGTCCTCTATTTACCTCTCCTCTTATCTACCTCCTTCACTCCCTCTGGCTGTCCTCCCCCACACTCTCTCTCTATCCTGCTGACTCTTCCCCCTCTGTGTTGCTGCGCATGAGATGCTCTCGCCCTGATGCGAAGCCTCCTCTGTCCTGCAGAACTGTCAGGAGAGACAGAGAGAAATGGGTAGGATCAGGTCCAACAGGACAAGGGCCGACCAGCAGGAGGAATGAGATGACTAACCAAGAAACTCCTGCTGCCTCCTGGCTGATGGTGACAGATTAGAGCTACTGGAGGGAGTGGGGCCGAGCATATAAATGAGATATTTAAGAAACATGAAAAATTGGCCCCAAATTGTAGCAAACAGCCAGAGCTGGGACCTCGTCTCACTTCATCGAAGCTGTTTCTAATCCATCCTGGAGGCGCACAATGTGCTAAAAGAGTCCTGGCCTGTGGCTCCGTGATAAGGAGGAGCCATGACCTCTGACCTCCACACACCTCTGATGTGGGCCTGTACCAAATGAGATTTCCAAAGTGTGTGTGTCAGCCCGTGTATAAAAGAGCTATCTATTACTGTGCTTCGACTGTATGAAATTGAAGAAAACGCTGTTTGTGAGGGATTAGGAGTGAGGGCAGGGCACCGTGTGTTCACACTGCAGTGCATCAGTGTGCGTGCAACCCAAGAGTGCGAGCATCACTTCACAGTGCTTTTTATGTTTCGTCACATTGTAAATGTCAGCTCACTCAGCGCTGCATGAATATTGACACGGTGCTGTGGCACGTCCTCGGCTCTCCAGCTTGTCGTGGTTGTTAAAACAGCCACTTAGCAACTGAGAGGCTCCCAGCAGAGCAGGAGTGCAGGGCAGGCCTCTCTCTTTAAAATGCTCCACTGAGCCACCAAAGGTGAATGTATTAGAACCAGGACCATGAATTATGCACAGTGGAGACAGAGGCCAAGTGAACTGGAGAATGTGGTTTTTTTTTGCTTCTAGTGAGAGAAATTTAGTTTGAAGCAGAGTGTTACCTGGTTCATGGTGCAAGGCAGCGTGACAGAGGATTTTAGACTGAGGGTAGAGTTGTTTGCGTCCCACATTCATGGCTTTGGGGTCCAGTCTGGATTGACAGCAGAAAAATGCGAATCAGTTAAATAACACAGCTGCTTGTTGTCACTACAGCACTTAAGTGCAATTTTCATATTCCTAACACAAAAATACAATTAACTAGTAAATGCAGATGTATTAATGTGGATAGGAATGTCCTCATACTGCCCTCATGTACTCATACTTGTAAAACTTCTCAGATAAAGCATGAGATACCACTTTACAGCAGAACAATAATCTCATGTTAAGTGAGCCGCCTAACACAGCCTTCAGCCTTCACTGTTTTCTTAATGGAGTATTGCACTTCTGTACTTTTACTTTTTTTTTTTTACTACATCAACTAGAATAAAGAAGTGGTACTTCTACTTGTAGTTAAGTAGTTGTCACTAGTTGTCACTAGGGTTGGGTAATGGACGATGCCTACATGGATTGGCCATGACAGATTGACAGTGTCCACATAATCATCTGATTTAATAGTTGCATAAAATTAAATATTTTATATTCAGCTAATTATTTTAAGTTGATCTAACTATAATATATGACCATATTATATATAGTTAACTTAAAATATTTGCTTTCCATTGATATGTGATAAAACTCAGTTATATGGAACCGTCCACTCAGATGGCAGGAGACAACAGGCCAGATCACAAATGTCATCGTCCGTTGTGATGTTTCATTGTAGATATTGTAAAATGCCAGATTGGTAGACGCAACTCTGCTTGCTAACTCTGCCTGTTGTTAGGGACTTTCACTGGTTGTTTTTCCAACACAGAGAAAACTGGCTGTGTAAGTAGTCCTCAGTGTTCTTAATTAGCATTATATTTATTGGTAACAGCTATAGTCATCTGCTGGTTAAAAGTTAAACTAAATGGCAGTGATTACAGCTCTACTGAGTAAACTACTGAGACAGCTGCTGGCTAAATAAAAATAAGTGATGCATTCACTGGGCTCGCTTCAGAGAACGGCTCACTTTTCTGTTGCTTGTTTTCAATTGCTAAAACCACATTTTTAGACATCAACACAATAAAGTAAATGTTCAGTATGTTTTTGTTTGGCCAATTTAAAAAATTTGTTTTAATTAGCTACAGACAAGGAAATTAGAAAAGCAACTAAAAGACATGAGGTAAAGTTTTCCAGCCTTGCTGTGGTAGTGGGACGGGACTGGTAGAGTCATGCCTGTGTCAGTGCAGCCTCCATCAGTGAGGACTATGAGGGAAAACAGTCAGTCTCGAGATACAATAAAACACTGTTGGAATCTGTCTCAGGCTATTATGTATATCATGTTATCTTGAAGACTGGTATGCAACTCGCTGAAATGTGGACAACAGGAATGCCAGGATTTTAATAGAAACAGTAACAGTAGAACTCTTTCATCAAGCGGGGGTCAAACTGCATCGGCCCTCTGCTCTGTGTTTATCTTGCAGTGCAGGCTCCGTGTGATAGGCAGGCCTGCAGCCGAGGGCCAAGCTGACTGAGCACTGCGTACGGGGCTCTGATTGTTGGGCTCGGTCCTCTGAGGAATGTGATGTAAATATTTAACCCTGACAGGCTGACCGGACTGGGCGTGCATGTGTTTGTGTGGAGCTGTGTATGTAAAGCCATGTGACACATGTCCATGTACAGCTAGTAACACCTGTCCATCATGTGTCACAGTAGCTGTTGGCTCGACTTGACTCACACTGCACTGCTGCTATTCCACCGAGGAGCGTTCTGCTTTGTGTACGACAGAGGTGCAAACAAACAGTTTGACCTGATGTGTCTTGAGTTCTTAGCGCTCACAGCAACTCTATGTTTCACACACACGTGCTTGTTGACTTAATTAGCCTACAATCGCCAATTGACAAATTGGATCCTCGTCTATAGCCTACAGACTGAGGACAAGACTCTAGCACTTCCATATTAGTCAGAGACACTAATGATCAGTAGTTGATGAGGATGTGGTTTTGTATTTCAGTTGAAACTACATGGAGACATCAGCTTAGAGTTAATATGCATTTGGCTGAAAGAATGAAAAAATAGACTGTAGACAAGTTCTGTTTTGACCATGTCTGATATATTAAAGATTGATTTTATTTGAACTTTTTCTCTTACAGATATGTCTTTATTTCTAATTAATTTTGTTTATTTGATCCTAATTGAGTATGATGAGATGTCTGCTCTGCTCCTGTTTAATTGGCTGCCCTTCTCCTTCTGCATATTGAACATATCCGCTGCAGAGCTACTTAAAATTTGCAAACGTTGTCCACTCAAGCTTGATTAACGCTGCTGCACTGGTCTGTATGACAACTACAATACTACCAAGTGGACCAATCACAGTTGTTGATGCCTATACTATAGGTATACTGTAGATCGGACATAGAAGCATAAATCGAGCTTTACTTCCAATAAACACAACACTTCTACACAGACGTTTCACATTAAAGGCCTTTAGTGGCTGAAGTGCCACAGTCCATCTTTCCCTGGCAGGCTTTTAATCATCCAGGAAGTGCTGAGTTTGATTTGACAGCACAGTAAAAAACTGTTTAAAAAGAAAGACAGTTCATTGGTGGGCATTAATCAGCAATTGAAATCAATATTTCTCTTAGAGAACATGAAGTCTGTTACAGTTTACAGAACAGGTAGAAAGACAATGGACTGAATGGTGTGGAGTTAGTCTGAGCTTGCAGACAAGCAGCAGTGAGTCAGTGAGAGCCACTGAAAGTGTCTGTCAAAACACAAAGAGTAAACACAGTGTTGGAGTGGGAATGAAATATGAGCTTCACTTTAGTACATTGAGCTGAAACTAAAGAAGTGTTCATCCTTCGGCAGAGATCAGGGCACGGAGCCTATTAGGATGCAAACTCTGCCGTTGTGAATAAGTGACTGAATTGAGCTCAGCAGCGAGCTTTGATGTGAATCAACACTCTGCTGCCATGCTACAGCCCAGAGCGTGGCCGTGCATACTAAACACAACAGAGAGCAGCTCTTTACCCCGATTCACTTCCTCACACTTTCATCATTCACTGCTGTCTGCGCACCACAGGTCACCTTTCCTTCACAGGCTGCAGGCTACAGTTAGGATCATTACCAGTGTCTGCAGGAGCACACCAGCCTTTTCTCACGCCTGCGTTTTTCCCTCTGTTCTGTTGGCTATGAAAACACAAAAGGGCCTGTCTGCACAGATACATGTGTAAATTCACTTTTGTGTTTTTCTCGTTTCATGTTGCTGTTTCAGAAAAATGGTATTAAACTGATTTTTTCTATATAATGCTAATGTAACCAATTTTGTACGGACATTCTAGAAACCGGTAATAAAAAATTAGATTTAGATTTTAGGTTCCTCCCGTAGAGCTCACTGTTGCTTTGTTAAGTCAAGATGCTTCTATCTGACTCTTTCCAATACCTGTATTCAAGACCAGTCCAATCCAGTAGCTAGCCCACAGTGACCATGTTGTACAGTGGAAACCAATGAAGAAACTATGTGAGGTTTCTATGCTGGTTCACATCTGGCCGACAGATGATCCACTCAACGGGCTCAGGCTGATATCAGAGCCAGTAGATTGGATTAGTGCATCTCTAATGTGAAGTGGTTCTGCAGGTCCTGGAAGAACTGGAAATCTAATTGAGGTTTCTGCCTACATCCCCCAGCTTTTGTCCATTTTATTTGAAAGCACTTTCATGTAGTTTTGTGAAGCAGAAAGCTCTGTGGGTTCTGCCTCATAATGTTGATGTTCATCCTGTAGGATCTCCACCAAGGAGAACATGGTGGTAGTGGCAGAAAATAGAGCTTTATCTGATATACAGGCAGAATCTTTGCATATTAAATGGACATTACAAATATGTGGTAGAGGTGTATAATTAAAAGATTTTAATAGATGCCTAAGTTAAGAACTGTCACTTTCTGTTTGGTTTGTGTTTTTAGGCGGTAGTTTGATTATTGTCACATGCCTTGTGTTGAAGAGACCAAATCTGGTTGATTAAGTTAGAACAACTCAATGCATCAAGCATTGGTGAGTTGTATGGATATGGATGAAGTCATGTTACAATGACGTATTCATTTCTTTCAAAAAATAATACTTCATGTTACAATGATGTATTAATATTGAAAGAAATTTGATAAAGTTTCTTAAAATCACTTTGTGCTGTAGTGGTTGCTTATTTGTTTGGAATATGGAGCAAAATCCTATTTTTCCACAAAGAACAATCAAGGAATGCCTAATGGGAGACTGCATTAAGTTGTTGATGCTAATGGGACAAAGGCTAACTTGCATGTGATGTGACGACTTTGGCTCTTAGTTATGTTTCAGAAGATAAATGGGTAATTTGCAGAAAGAAAGCTTAAAATAAAGGTTATCAGAGGTTACAAAGCAAAAGCATTCCAACAAATGAGGTTTGGATAAGCCCTTCCAGAAACTTTGTAGTAGAAAAATGTTGACAGATGTTCTGTCTCTTTGCCTTCTTTCTCATAGTGCACTTAGATCATGCACAGTGGTATTACTACATTCTATTTTTGGGCAGTGCTGTAATAAGTGGACATCAGTGAAGCACGGAGCCCTGCTGCGGTTAATGAGCAGGTCAAGCTGGAAAAGCACTACAACTTTACATTTACCACAGCTTGGTTGAAGACAACCAAACGCAAATGTGTTTTCCTGCTGAGATGAAGACCGGCCATAGCAGCGCTAACTAGGTTTACATAAGTGGTGTATATTAGTCCATTACATGATGAGAGCTCTCCAATCCTGTCAGCACTATGTGATTTAGAGAAGGAATCGCCATCTGGCCCCTGAGTGAAGGGGCCATGCTGATGAAACCCAGCTATGGAAAATCTTATTATGCCCTATGGCTGAAGTGTTGATGTGCTGATGTGCCTTGCAGACTTGTGTTCTCGCTCAGCTCGAACAAGGCAGCCAGAAGGTGCCAGTACCACAAACACAGCAGCTTCGTGTTTTTCATCAAACCTGTTGTAACGGAGCCATCTTGTAAATGTCTTCCAAGGTTTAAGATACCTTTATGAGCCGCGATGGTGAGAAAGCTGAGCAGGGCTCCGAAACCAGCCACAGGAAATCTGTTTTAGTCATAACGGGGCTTGTAAAGGACTCAGTGTAATGTATAGTCTACAGCAGCTGCAACATGCTCAAGCGGTTGAGGTCCATGTTTAATCATTTTGGAAAGCTTGATTTATATCAACCAGTTTAAATTATATGGATGTATGTATATTGCTGTTTTCCCTTTTACATGAGGGGATTATGAAAGTGACTTATTGAAATTTGTAGTACCGGAGCATTGTCCACATTGCTACAGTGTTTCATGTGCTCTGTGACTTCAGGCAGACATTGTTCTCAGCTCGTTTCTCTATAAAAACCTGCTCGTACACACTTGAAACTTTATTATCACAAATGAATTAGCCCTATAGTGGTTTAGCCATCTCAAGGAAGGATCTGTTCTCTAAATACAGTAGGGGAGTTTGGGCAGTTTGTAGCAAATGTGCTTAACAGCACTGAAGCAGGCCTGTTGTTTTTCACCGTCTCCACCTGCTTCACGTCACTCAGCTCTCTGAACACAGAGCTCCTCCATGAAACAGAGGAACAGGATCAGCTCGGGTTGCATATGGATTAGTGTACATTTAGTCTCAATGTTTAGAGAATATTACAGGTAACAGAAGATGAATAGGTGTTTTTGTATTTGTTGTCTTCAGTTCTGAAGACTTTTTTCTGCCTTCATTTCCTCTGCCACTGCCTGGTTTGATGCCTGCTGTATGCTTTAACAGCTTTTTCTGATTAAAGTTAGATGTGACAGTTCCTTGTCAGAGCAGTCAGATTACAACCTTGTGTTGTAGTATTTTTAGCTGGACAGAACACAAAGCATAATCCTTAAAAGGTTTTCTTTTGCTCTATTTGAAGTAAAACTCGGTCGGAAGTGGAAGTGGAAGTCTGCCTCAGCAGGACATTTTAACCGGTTCTCACATACAAAGAAGCATCAAGTTCTCACACACTGTCTGGACTGTTGTTGACTCATGTGAACTAGATGTGGATGTCATGATGTCACAGGGAAACCGTTAACATGGTAAACTGGTGGTGGGGGCGCTGGATGGAGGGTGGGTGTTCCAGCCAGTCTTTGTCTGTCACTGACTGTTATTGCAGTTGGCAAGATGTGCAGGGCTTGGATGTAGGAATGCTAGGCAGTGGGCACTGGCCAGAAGAGTCCCTGGCATCGGGTGCCATGGCAACGTCTCCCCCTCTTGCCACCCTCCCTCAGACATCCGTTTATAGCTGTAGATAGAAGAGAAGGTGGAAAGAACAAACAAAAGACTGATGGACAAGTTGAACAACTGATAGAGACAGAGGTAAAATAACGGTCAGTTTGTTAGTCCCTCCCACACTTGAAGTGAGGGAGAGGTGTGTGTGTATGTGTGTGTTCTTTCTGGGAAAGTGCAATAGAGTGTGAAGTTGTGTGGTGCTCCTAAATCTTAGCCAGCCTTTTTCTCAGTCACTGAGCTGCCATTAATCTTGGATGTTTGCCTGTTTGCTTGTAACGGATTATAAGGCGCCGGAACTAATGAGTTTTAGACCTGAACTCTGAGCTCACTCTAGCAAAGACAGGGAGGGAAGTGAAGTGGTGGCTGTGGAGGAGGGGGGGTGACAATGCAAAAAGGAAAAAAGTTCAAATCTGAGTAATGGGATGGGATAGAGAGTTAGACAGAGACATGTAGAACATGTGGAGCCAGCGGTGTTTCTGCAGCACTGCATTACAGAGCAGCGAAAGAGCTGCAGATATTCAAAAACGGGGGGAGTTCTGGTTGGAGTTGGAGGGCATCATAGGTGCCAGCACAAGCCTGGCTGAACAGGATTACACTGGACGTGCTTTGTCCATAGCGGACGTCCGTTGTTTTCAATCAGAGCGTGAAGTTGGTGCAAGGGCTTGATCACACAAAGATCTATAACAGCGAAATCTCAGAATCAGTTTCCCTTCAGTGACATTGCATGAGTGGGTAAACTTGCTCAGGGAGGTGAAGCAAATTCATGCAGCGCTTCTGATATTGATCAGACATTCTGTAGCAAGCCTCACCCTTTGCCAGTTCCTTGAAGGGGTTCTTAAGGTATTCTGAGGCCAGTGTGTTCTGGGTCAGGCCAGGGCCAGTTGGACCACGTCCATGTCCACGTCAATGAAAGGTCAGAAATAAAATAAAGTCAATTTTACTACTTGTATTTGTGATTCTTAAAGTCAGTGTCAGCAGTCACAGCTAATGGCTTCAGAGATACTGACAAAGTACGATACCACCGTAGCAGAAATGTGGACCTAACAGTTTGCATTATTTGTGTGCTTTTCAGCTCAGCAGTTTAGCAGAGGTTTTACACCCGATTCCCTCCCACAACCCTCGCAGGTAGTCAGAGTACACCCACTGGTGCACCCTCTGTGGCTGGGGGTTTATGAACGTTGTCTTGTCTTGTCCAGGGACATGTGGCAGCAGCCAGGTTTCTAACCTCTGACCCCCAGGTCAAGGGGCGACTGCACTACCAAGTGCCACTGTTATCCCTCCAGAATCCCAAATTAGTAATGAGTACTAATTTGACTCGTGTCTTCTAGCACCGCCTACAGTGTTTGGTTAAGACCAAGTTGAAGATCATTTTTTGGTAAGACCAATCAAAAGCCAAGAGCTTAAGCCAGAAGGCCACTATTCTATTCTATTGCACAGTGCACTGTACCGATCCTCTAGGAACATCAACAAGTACAGCTTGTGTTGCAGCCATGTACAAACCATAGAATAGTGCGTCTATCAAGCATAATGTTTTGGGAGTTGCAGACAGATGTTCGCTAATAAAGGTTTGCGAAACATATGTAAATGAGGCTGATAACTGTGGCCTGAAGCGTGACTGTCTGTTCAGGTCTAAATACAAGGGGGCTTCAGCCACTACGTGCTGTTGAATGGTGATACATTGGTTGTTTTGGCTGCTGCTACAAAGGACCCATGTTGCCTTCTGCATATTGTTCCTACAGCAAAGTATCAAAAGAATGATTTTTAAGTTCATTTTGAAGTTACAAATATGCACCAATTCCAACTTCACACTGGGCCTCAGAGAGTCGCTAACTATCATATAGCACATGATAATCCGAAAAAAAATTCATGATGAAAATTGTTAGTTGCAAGCCTGCATAGTTTTAGAATTATTTCTTGTTTGTACCACGTCTTCGCACTTGGTGAGATTTTAGTGCTACAAATTTTTTTTTCAAAAAAGTGTCCCACGGAGCTGCAACCAGTAGCTAATACCTAACAGTCTGTGCCTAACGAGGCATTCAGAGAGGCATTAGTTATTAAACCATCAACATTTTTTAACTCGACTGCCTGTGCTTATAAAAAAACGACAAAGACAAATGAATAAGTTATGAGCTACGGATGGGTAGGCCATATGTTTATAGTAGCTGTGAGCAATTTAACAAAGCTAAAGGTCAACGCTGCAGAGGAACATTTCTTCTAATTAGTAATTTGGCTCTGAGGTCTAACATTCACTCCTCTGCCACTCATCCATGCAGACGCTCTTCAGCTTGTTTTCCATTCCCTCTCCTCTTAAGTGCTTCTCTGCAACAGGAACAGGAAGTAGGCTGGAAATTAGCCCCCCACCCTCACTTCTTCACTGGACTACGGTGGCGAGCCATGAAACCGTGAAAGATGAACAGACGTGCTACTGTCTCATTGCTTCACAATGCGTAGATGATGAATACTTCTGATGAGATTCCCACAGACAGCGATGGAGGCTGACATGATACTGGCTTTTGAAAGTGAGACTGTTTGTTGTAGGTCTGTCATAAAGGCTACTGTGGTTAGATTTATACATAGGTTTCATATGTGTTGGAACATATTCAGTGGGAACGCTCTCATGTACATATTATGGATGACACGACAGGCAGACCTCAAATGTACATAATAAAATAGCATTGAATTTGAGTTTGGGTGGCATAGAAGATGGAGTTTGACAGATGTGAGCCTCCATCTCTATGTATGTTTTTTTTTAACTACAGATGCTGAAGTGGGTCAAATCTGATTTTCTAACCCCCTTGTGACTGTTAAGCACATGGCTCATCTACACTTTAGTGTAGAGCTACAATATTACTGGGTAGTTTAGCACCCAGTAGTGTTCATACTGTTGTTGAACTCATAAAGGTTGCATCTGACAGAAGAACTGATTAGAGCATTAATGTGAAGCCTAAAACGTTCTATAAATGAACTAAACTGTAATAAAAACTAACTAAACTGTGAAAGGGGATGACATGTGGAGGTCTGGGATATATGCGTGTGGATGCATGGGGGAAATGCGTCTGAGTGAAAGCCAATAAAGGAATCAAAAGAAAAGGCATGGACTCAGGTTTCAGCTTTTATACAGACTGAGAGCACTGGGTCCAGGTGCTCCCAGTCAGCACAAGTGTACAGCCCTGCCCACTGTTTACTGTACCAGGAAGGGAGGAACAAAAAAAAGCACATTAGAGCATTCACAAATAGGATGCATTCATAGTAAAATACTGAATAGTTGTTGAATGGATTGGTGCAGCAAATCAACTTAGATGTGTTACCTGGGTGACTGAGACACATTAATGCACAGCTGGACTTTGTACTAGGACATGGGCAGGGTAGAGTCCAGTTAATGCCCTGTCCAATAGATTCAGATATCTGTGTCTCACATGCTGCATGTCCGACTAATGTCTGCATTAGTTCAGCGTTGGAGTTGGAGTTAGACTGTAATCAGGAGAAATGTGATCCACTAGCTGCTCTCCACTTTTTTAGAGATCATTTGGAGAGACATTTTAAACAAGGTGTAGTTTTCAGATAAAGGTGAAAACGACAACCTTTTAGTACATTGTTTTAGTAGTCGTGGCTTCACAAGTGGACTTTTGTATGGTAAAAGTCAAAAAGCTCACAGTTACATTTGCCCTCAGGCTGCTCTGCCTCCGTCCACGTATCAAAGTGTCCTCGAGCGAGGCTGTAACTCTCAAATGTCCAAACGTTGTTGTATGTGTACACAAAGGAAACTTTGACATCACTTTGGACAAATGTGCCAAACGTGCTTTGCAAATGTTCTTGTTTCATGTCCTTAACACTTTGACCCTAGTGGTGGATCCATTATCACAGCTTCATTATAAACAGCTCAGCTTTGATCAAACTAGAAATTCTAAATGACATCTGGAGCATTTTTAGAAACTGTTTATTAACACTAGAACGCTAACCGAGAGCCCCGCGCTACAGTCGTCCACATTTCTCCTCACTGTTTGACAGTATCGCATGTGGGTTCTGTGCGATGCCTGACGTTGGGTCACGGCTGCTCCATTACAAATGGAAATATTTGACAAGCCTCGTGCATCAGTTTGTCTACGTTTTCCAACATCCAGCCTTGATGAATTAGCTTTCTTTGGAAAGTCTGAGATTAAAACAGACTCAAATTTAAACTCCTGCCAGTTTGAAACACGCTTGTTTGTGCTGCCGGACCACACAGTTAAAGAGGTTAAGAGGAAGAGGTTAATGTGCTGCTGCTAATGCAGTGTTCCTCAGGCTACTCTCTGTCAGCTCCTTAAACAGTCTGGACATATAGAAAGAGTGTGCAGTAAAACAGGCTGCCCTATCTGACGCCATCGTTCCCCTTCGCTCCTCACCCAACCTGCTGGATCATCGTTCAGACCAGTGTGAGAACGGTAAACAGCAGAGAATTTATTGTGTGGTGTTTTTTGTTATATTTGTGGTTAAGCAACAGGGGATTAGAGACAAGGCAATTCAAGCCTTTGTGTTGATATGTTGTGTAATGTGGTGCCATTATGTATGCTGTATTTTGTGGCAAAATTGTATGCATGTGGTTTAGATCCTTCCAGACTGTGCATACAGGTTTGAGAACAAAGGCAGTCTTTCTGATCCGGAATGCGCATCTCTTCCCGTCACCTCGCCTGTGCAGCGGGAAACATGAGGTCAGAGAGATGTTTGACACAGTTTGCAAATGACACGTACACACAAACACACACGCACAATGAAATGCAAGTTGAAAAGAAACTTGAGGATTTTTTTTTACCTGCAGTGAAGTTCCTGTCCAGATGTTCTTGCTCAATTATCCTCAAAGAAAACAGCTGTGTGTACAAGCGCATATGCTTCTGTGTGAATATATGTTTTATTATTATGCGCGTACAGCCCCGGGCCGTTGTGGAATGGCAGCAGCTTGTTTGGGTCAGAAAAAAAAGAGCATTGTGTGCTATAAATACCTGCCTGATCCTGCTCATGTTCCCTCCACAGAAACCTGGTCTGAAGCCTTCAGCCTTGGCACAATCCCACTGGGAAATCCCTCGTTACTGCAGAGCTAGCAGTTATGCTTATAGCTCTAATTTACACCCAGGAGGGTCTCAAACCCTCAGATCTGCTCTAAATGCCTCGTGCTTAGCTAAGATATGAGTTTCTAGCAAGAATCACGCTCGGGAGTATCTTGTTCTCCTTCGATATCTTTTTCCTTTTCCTTCTCCTCCTGGCCTCTCACTCCATCCATCTTGCATCCAGTCAGTTGTCAGCCAGTCTCGGTTGGCCCCGTACAGCTTGTCTCACCTTAACACATTGTGGCTGCTATGGCTGCAGGCTTCTCTTCTGCACCAAGCAGCCCAGTCACAAATCCACCCACACTCAAGACTAAAATAGGCATGCTATTCCCATGCACATACTCTAGACCTTATATATGGATGCTGGCTGCAGTTGAGTGATTCCGAGGCACGCACTGTACTCTAAACTACTGTACTCTAAAATACTACCTTTAATAATTTCATTCAGTGTTTGACTGAGAAATATTCTAATACAATGCTGTTAGAGGATCGTATGTTGTCTGCAAGTTAATGCAGGTCACGTGTTGTCAGGGATCACCAGCACTGCTGTAGACTGTGATTAGAAAAGCAGATGCGTAATTACCGTCAAGCTTTTAGGCCCGCATCCCAATGCAAGTCATTTCATATTTCATATTTAGATTGAGTCTGACCCAAAACTTGTTCGCCTACAGCAGGATTCACCACCTAGCTTTCTAAGGGAGCCATATTCTGTGCATTAGGCAAGCCCAGAGGCCATCTCACTACCAGACATACTGTGAGGAGGTTGTGTCATACGGGCCAATGTAACTTATTTTGCTAGTTTGTGTATTAACACTGTGCTTGAAACTAGTTATTAATGTATTAATAGCTTCATAACAGACATATTCCTTAATATCACCATGTCATAAAGAAACAGTCCAAGCGACAGCAGTTCATCAGCCCCACAGGAATTGTTCATTAAATATGCATTTGACACATGGCCTTGTTGCTGGAGAGCCTGGAGAGCGTCTGTGTCTGGTTGCAAATAGTGAAGGTCTTGATTGAAAAATATTACATTTAAAAGCATAGATTTGTTATGTATGAATGAAAGAATAGATGGTGCAATGCACCTTCTGAAATTGGCACCAAGGGATCCTCTAGAGTAGAGATGTATCACTTTGTTTTATTTTCAGGAGCTGTGTTACATAGTGGAGGATTGTCCTTCACAAACAGTCTACAAGAACTGTTCATTAAGCCAACAGAAACCTGCCACTGGGGACATTTGTTGTTTTAACCACTAAATGCAGCACCAGCACTGACTGAGGTAAACACAACCAAACCACAGAAGAAGAATGATGAACAACACTTGCTGGACAGACATGTCAATGTCCTGTTTAATTCTGCAACAGCTGACAATCTGAGAGCAACAATCTGAGCAGTTAGAAACCAAGCTAAAAAACTGTCATTGGTCGACAACAGTTGTCTGCGTCTAACTCTACTTGACTTCTGCACCAAACTGCATATTAAATTATAGGAAATCAATTCTGGCTACTCATCATCTCCCTGCAATGTGCTGATTTATTCTCAGTAGCTCAGCACTAAAGTTGGCATGCTCACCTCGTGCAAAGTGGTAATGTGATGGCACCAAGCTGTTTTTATTAATTCCCCTGCCCTGTAACAAGCTATATGCCAGGTAGCTCAGTAGCAACTAGAAAACTTAGGGAATGTGAACAGACCCATGATACATGCAGTGTGATGACAGAGCAGTTTGTGAATTATTGGGCTTTTACATTTTTGTGTAATTGGAAGAAAATGTGTCCACATGGAAGTCAGTGTCCATAAATTTCAGTTTTATTTGCTGTAATTTATTCATGTTGTCTTTCTTCCTTTCTTCTTTGTGGCTCTGTATCTGTGTCACAGTGAGTCAGTCAGAAGTGACAATCCCCCACTCCAGGACTCGGAATGCTATGGTGGTTTTGCGGAATACTACAATACTACAGGACAATTGGAGTTATCTGTGCAAGCATGTGTGTGTAGGTTATGTGTGTGAGTCAAGATCAATGATTAGTCAGGTCTGCAGGGTGTTTCCTGACTCCTGTTAGAACAGAAGCAAGACAGAAATCACCGGCACTCTGTAGCTGTTAGCATGCTAATTGACGCACATCCATTCATATTAATGCTGCCTTTCTATTCCCATGACTGGATAACAGTGTGTGTGTGTGTGTGTGTGTGTGTGTGTGTGTAGAAGCAGAGAGATGTAGTGAGTTGGAGAAGGAAAGGAATCTATTTTAAGATTAGCCTTGGAAGTACATGAGGGGGTGTGTTCTTGTTTGTTGCTCTGCATGTGTCACTCACTTCTGTTTATGTATGCATGTACTCTCCAATGTCTAAATTGATATCCATACTGTTATGTGTGTGTGTCGGCGTCTTAACAGCAGAGCAGACTCCCAGAATGCATTATTCATGGCATTAGATAACACAAAGATGCAAATTGAGTCACGGAGCAATGAATCTGCTACCAACTTTAGCTAAGACTCAACACGTTTCCCTGCTCAATAATATTAGGCCTCCTGCTTTTCATGCCCAAATCCAGTCAGATCAGAGAGCACTGCTGAGAGTTGTTGCTGCCCCCCACCGCACGCTGTAGCAGAGTCTCAGCTAGACTGCATGCATGAACACCCTGCAAGAAGAATCCAGAGCTCATGGAAAGCAACAAAGGCGTCCACTAGACAATTGGTGATCTGTCAGCTCGTCTTATAATGGACCAGTGAGTGTGGATGTCATGTGGTGATGCTTACAAGGCTGTTTTCTTTTTTGAAGTCCAGTCTCAGTCTTGGGTCCTGGTTTTGACTCATTTTGGTATTATTGTGGATCTGTCTTTTGTTACGAGGTTCTTTGATTAAGAATGCCGCAGTCTTAGCCATCGTTTTTGCTGGTGGTTTCTGCACTGGTATAGAAGTGGATGTTATGCTGAAGAAAAAGACTGAGGTATCACAGTTCACTCTCACCACTCTCAGGCTATTTAAAGGGCACTGTTTTGCTTCATCGTCTCTAGACTGATTGGACTGAAATCAGACTTGACCACCAAGTCTTGGTGGCTTTTTGGTCAAGTCTGACTTGGCTTATCTTGAAACCTACTGGGCTCTCAACAACAGCCAATATAAAACTCACAGTGGAACCACAGATGTGTGCTTGTATACTTTTTACATCATGGGCTGTATGAGTAGGAAGGAACAGGGTAGGGATATTTCTATTCACTGCCATTGTATGAGTTCCCTGTCTGCTCGTTTGAGCATAGACTAAGAACATGAACAGGTTTTATTGAATGTTATAAAGCTGCTGGAAGGTGTTGAAGGCCAGTCTCAGTCTTGAGTTCTGGTCTTTACACATTTTTGGAATAGTTCACGTTGAAAAAGACACTGCAGTTGGATATGTGGGATGCCGTTTGGACTAAATGAGACGCCTCTCTTGCTTTGGTATCCGTGGTCCAGCAGAACAGATTAATTATTGATCAACACAATGTTTATTGGCCTCAGGAAAAACTAGAGGCCATGTAACCATTCCCCCACTTTGAGCCTTTAATCTGTCACAAAAGGAAAATGAGTTAAGAATGGATGATACTGTACATGCTACAGAGGTGTGTGTGTGTGTGTGTGTGTGTGTAAAAGAGAGAGAGAAAGTTGTATTCCAGTGTAGAATGAAATTGGTGTTTCTCCATTTTTCTTTTTAACAAAGTTTCTGTGGAGTGACGGCTGTGTCGACTGGAATAACTAGCTTCTATCAGCTGTGAATAATTAACTTAAACTCCATAGTATTCACACTGTATAAGTTCAAACTGCTGTCGATTGCATGTCAGTGTCTTGTCCAAGGACATTTCGACATCTATCTAGGAGGAAGTGGGACTCACCACTGACTGTGTGGTTCTGGGATGACTGCTCTACAGATGTATCATGGCTGAATAAATTACGCTGATTTTAAGTTTCCCAAAATCTTCAAGTGAGACAAGGTGGATTAAGCCCCATTTGGTGTGTTTTGGGGTATTTGGGCATTAGGACAATGTATGTGGGACGATAATGGACACACACATATAGTAATAATTAGGATTGAGGGTTTAGCAGACATGACACGGAAATAAAACCCTTTAATGGTTCTGCTATTTTCCCGCTTTTCATCTCTGTACCGTGCGATTTACAGATTTGACTGAATTTATGGAAAACGTTTTTTCCGCTAACCAATCAGAGGAGTGTATTGTGTGTGTGTATCTTATTAGTATGCTACATTAGCATGTGAATTTGCCTGAGGCTCCACTGACATTCTGTTACTGTTGAAAGCCAGTTATATTCTATTGCCCAGTCATTGTGCTGGTACACTAATGCTGTCGCAGTGTAGCATTTGTTTGGAGCCTGAGGACCAGTCAGCAGTACATGGCTGATCTCATCTATATGAAGATTTAATAAAAGCCCAAGCTGCTACACGTGGCCCAGAAAAGCTTTAAGTTGAGTTTTAGTAAAATGAAATGCTCCTATCCTCCACTTCAAAGGATGCATTGTCATTGTCAGGAAATGCCTGGTTAGGTACTTAATTGTAATTAATCACAATTGGTCACCTTGATGGAGAATAATGTAGAAATTACTCTATGCCTGTATCTTTATTAATTACTGTAGTTTAGATGTTTACCAATATGATTTGACCTACTTTGCTAGACGTCAGTGCGTATAGAGTAGAACATGCCCCTGAGCGTCAATATGCTGCTCTACAGGGATCATGCTTAACATGCTGCAACCTCACATCAGCACATAGGCACAGTGATACATTTCTTCAGTAACCATAGAAACTAATGACTGGCTGTAGATCAGTGGGCAAAGCCGTTGTCCATGAACCGTTGAACTGTTCTTTGACAAGACAATGAACCCTGAATGCATTAAATGTAGCATCTGTCCACAACTAATGACTGTTAGCACACACACTGATGTGTGATGTGTTGTCTGATCGTTTTCAGACAAACGTGGAGGTCTATGGCACAGATGACTACGCCAAATCAAGTTGAAGATTGATGGACATTTTGGTAAGTAAAGGCCATTCACTGTTGAAAACAGGAAAGATAATGTTAAGCCTTAAACCTTTAAGGTGAAGCACTATGATTTACTGTCATAGTCTCGGTGGAGTGTAAAGAATTCTAAGGTTCAACCAATCCTAGATACACTATGTTGCCAAAAGTTTTGGAACACCCTATTGAAATCATCAAATTCAGTGCACAAAGCAAGGTCGAGACATGAATGAGCGAGTTTGGTGTAGGGAACTTGACTGGCATGCTCCTGGTAGAACACCTTTGGGATGAACTACAGTGGAGATTGCGAACCAGGCCTTCTCACCCAACATCCCTCACAAATATGCTTCTAGATGAATGGTCAGAGATTCCCATAAACACATTCCTAAATCCTGTGGAAAGCCTTTACAGAGGTGTTGAAGCTGTTATAGCTGCAAAGGGTAGGCCAACTTCATATTTGACCCTACGAATTAAGAATGGGATGTCATTAAAGTTCATGTGCATCTAAAGGCAAACATTCCAAAACTATTATTGGACAAGAAATTTCCTTCCAAGAACTTCAGAGATTTGAGGATCTGGTACCAGGACAACTTTAAACTTAACCCTGTTAGCATTGCTAGCACTGATGGACATTAGAAAACATTTTTAACAGCTGACAAATTGGTTTGTCCGGAGGTCATATTTATTGGGCAGTTTTACAATAGTACCAACTCTGTGGGATTACTCTAGATGACAAAAGACATACAGTATGAAATCAGATTTTATTCTGAATAAATCAACTCATCCTGGGGAAAGTTTAGGTAGAGGTGGATACAGGCAGCTGATTCAGCTCTGCAAGCCTCCACAGAATTGACTAAAATCCTGGCTTATGTGAAGTTCTGTACACTCAGCTGACCCATTTGTATGACTGGCTGCTGCAGTTTTACTCCATCTCACAACTGGTCAATCATTCGCACTCTCCAGTCATCAGGCTGTTGTAGGTGGCCCAACCTCACTTCAGCAGCTGCTTCCACCTAAAGCTGCTGTGTTGATCATTCATCAGGTGAATAGTTTGTTGGACTCGCTGTTTAACTTTCCTGACACTTCCATGCAGTTGTTCTAATACGGTGAGGCTGTTTTTTGAAAAGTGCTCAGTTAACATAACCTCTAGCTATTTTAAAAATGAATTACAGCTTTAGAGTCAACACACACACACAGTTTATATTTTATGAATGCTTACCACTTTTGCAGCCTCATGATCCTTAAGAGGAAAATCAGTTGGACAGCGTGGATGGATGTCTTGTAGCTACTGTATTGAGGAGACTGTACTGGTGTAGACGTTAGTGCGGCACAGCACAGGTGGGTTTTTTGTCATAATAAGTTTTAAAATGTTAGCAAAACAGAATGAATTGCCAATTAACTTGTATGTTTGACCTGCTACCTTCACCGTGTGTGTATGTACAGCCAAAATGTCAGTATATAGACAGGAGGTAGGAACACATGGTCTCATTAAGCAATTCAATGGCTGCCCCATACACACACACAGCTCTGGTTGCCTCCAGACAATGTGTGTGAGTTGAGCGAATCCCAGTCTTGAATGTATGCATGATGCAGGCATCAGTCATCAGGTGCATGTGGTGTTGAAGCACCATATGTGTGATTCTCATAACATATTGTGACTAGAATTTGGTGACAAGCTTCTCTGATAAGTAGTGTTTTAATCAGGCTCTGTCTTTCAAAGACAAAATAAAAGATAAGGTGTTGTTAGTTGTTTTCATATCAGACCAGGAACATTTCTATTTTTACAGAAAGTTAAGCAATTAAAAACTGATAAGCCAAATGCTTCTGACTTGGAGATGGTATTTAGAGATTTAGAGATTTGGCTTATGCCATGGTCAGACTCACCACAGTTGAGCTTGGTCCACACATCAAGCCATCAAAGGATTGATTGGCGACCACTCTACTAATGCAAGTTTGAAAACCCAAATACTGAATGAACAGAAAAAGCAAGAGGGGATATTTCCAAACACTCCAGAGTTTAATATGACCTGACCAAGTATGAACCCTTTACTTGAATCCAGTAAAACACCTGTAGAGCATTTTAAAGTGAAAAAAGACTGGAGTCTCTGTGACTAATGACAAGTGTTATCTCACTAACAAAACTTGTCCTGACCTCTGTTGCAGTTGATTCTTAAATATCAATCATTCATTCTAGTCTAATTACAGTGCTTTTCCACTGACTGACTTGTGAACCATTTCTGTTCAGGAACCGCAGAACCAAATGAACCAATTTATCATCCACAGATCCATTTCCCCAGACATGATGCATAGAAACAACAGACTTACTGTTCCACTCCAGTCAGATTCAGCACCCCTTCACTCATAATGCAGATGTCATCACAGGTCCAGTTGAGATCTGTATGGCATCTGCTTAAACATTTCTGTTTATCCAAAAAAAGTTTCTTTCATCTAGTGATATTGATCAGGATGTTAACTTGATACTTTCGTGTTCCACCACTGCACAGTGTGATGATGGGAATACTGCATTTCAAGATAGGATCCAGAGCTGTTGGTTAAATGTTAGTACAGCTGGAGCCGGCATCTTGTGACCATTAAAGGAACTGCATTAACTTCACTTCCCATTCTTCTACCCTTCTTTTGTTCTGACCTAAACGCTTTTTCAGACAGCCCACGTCCTCCTCCTCCTCCTCCACTAACACATCTTCCTCACATTTCATCTTACCATCTACCCCTCCTTGTTTTCTGTCTCTGCTTGTCCGCCTGAAGGGACACGGTGGGGATAGCGTTACACAGCAAGTCCAAAACTAGAGAACCCCCCTGCCCCCC
>OMLM01007399.1:54453-76440 GCA_900302695.1 Helostoma temminkii
CATACATGCACATTTGTCTCACTGTACATGTAAAGACACGAATCGACATAATGCATTGTCTGGCTCTTTTTCCTATCTCTAACATCACAACAACTAACTAGCACTAGCACCTCACTACAACCTAATTCTAACCCTAACCATAAAACCTAATCTTAATCCAGAAAATTTTCTTTAAACTTGTGCTACAGCTAAAATGTCCTCACAAAAATAGAACATGCTCTCACACACACACACAAGCTGTCCCCCTGCCTTTCTCCAGATCCACTGAAGTAAATGGGGTGTCGAAGTCAGTCTTATGCAATTATTTCTGCTTCTCTGCAATGCACCCACTCTGAAGTTTGTGTGCGGTGGGAGTGTGTGTGAGCTAAAGGGTACATCCTTCCGTCGTAGCAGCACCCACACCTCTTTGGTGAGACATAAACGCTTTCTGCACTGCTGATACGCATGAGTGTGAACATCCCGTGCTCACGTACAGTAGTGTTGGTTAGGGGGAGCTGCTCTGTGTGAATATGTATAAGCGCAAACTAGACTCTCTCCACCTCAGCACACGTATGGATGAGAAAACTGCCTGTGAGTGCATGTGGAACGAAGTGTTTCTCCAGCTGCCAGATGACCATGAGCACAGATAGCACCTCCTGAGGCAGCTTCAAGGTCAGAGCTGCTGCTTTTTTACTGCATGCAGTGTGTGTGTGTGTGTGTGTATTAAAGTCAGACACTTAAAATGTGTGTGTGGCAGAGATAGAGCCACTCAACTTACTGAAGCACTGAGACAGGAGCGTTCGTCCTTGGTGCTCAAGTATCTTCTCTCATGCAGCAAAGCCTTGGAGACACAGATATGCTCATGCTGCTCATTTGGTTTCATTATCTCTGTCTAAGTGTGTGTATGATGGAGAGAGTAGAATACAGGAAGGCAGCTTTCACACTGATGTGGCTAATGATATGATAACAGCAATTTGTCAAGCATCATTTTGGAATTTATTCATCCTAGGCTTAGGCTCAGGGTCTTCACATTTTTAAATATATTCAAACCACGAGGTGGAGAAAGTTACAAATAGTTTGCATACACTGTACTGTATATTGTGTATATTTAGCCAGCATTAGGTACTGACTCTCTGCCCTTGCTAATCACAGTCAAATGTAACTTTTGAGAAAAATCTGCCTTTTTTTATGTAAAGATTCAGCTTTGCAGTGATTCAACTGTGATGTCACTCTACAGAAAATGATGTTTCAGATCAGCTTGTCCACTGTGGTGAAATTTTATCCACAGGTGATGGGTTGGTGTGCAACTGGATGTTTATTTCAGCAAACCTTACTTCTCAGAGGAGTATGAACCTGAGCTTAGTTTAGCTACAAAATGGAAACTAAAATATTAAATAAATTAGAGGTAGGATAGGGTTTTACCCTAACCTTAGAGTACCCTAGTTCTAACCCTACCTTGTTACCACCTAGTTTGCTACAACATGGTTCTCGTGCACAAGCTGTGCAATGTGAATGGAACTTTTCAGTTATAGGCTACATTTGTCTTTGAAATTATGGGACTGTTCAGGTCAGGCCCTGATTGGTTCTCTAGATTTAAAAATTATTTGGGTTAGATTTCATGGTACGGGATGACAGAGAGGAAAACAGTGACTGAAGCTGATGAAGTTGATGTTCATGAAGAACATCAGTGCTCTGGTAAATGCACAGATTTAGAAATGTATCTGGTACTAAGAATCCAACTCAGCACATATGGAGAGGGACGTTTCCAGTAAGAATAAATATAGAGTTACTATTGAATTGGACATGAAATTGAGCCTTTTTCAGACAATAAAATACTTTTTTTTCTTATATATATCAAATCCTCCCTGGAAATATCAGCAAATAAATTACAGCCCTCACACACAGTGCAGCCTATAATTAGAATCATTCCCGATGTGCAAGAATGAACCCACTTTTACAGCACAGTGTGTTAGGACTGGTCAGGTAACCAGAGAAGACCCCACCCGTTCAGCCCCCTCCCTCCTGCATCCTGTTGCTGTGTTGAGCTGCAGGCAGGTAAGTGATTTAACAGACCATGCACTCTGTCTTTCCATCTCCTCCTTTCCCAAAAGCATTTGTTCTCTAATCCACCACTGCCCAGTCTATGTCCTCTCCCTCTTTCAGAGTGCTCAGCTTGGTAAATAGGGGGGTTCTCATGTTCCAAGCAGCTGGGTGGGAGGAGGAGAGACAGTGTGTGAAACACTGCTTCATTCTCTGCTGCCATTTTGTCCTTGTGGCAGCACTATTTGATTAACATCGGTTGTGTGTATGTGTGTGTGAGTGTGGGTTTTCCCACATAATGCAGTTGTGGCTTGTGACACACACACACACACACACACACACACACACACACACACAGTTGTCTCCCTGATTTGTGGTTAAACTAAATGCTGGTTAAAGCAAAGACACTCACCACATTAGCCTAAAGTATTTTGAAAAATGGACGGTGATTTTAACTTTCCTCTTTGGCTTTCTATGGTAGCTGTTCATGATGAAGTTGTTTCTTGTTCCTGTACAGAACAAGAGACAAGAAAATGTTCTGCTCTGCCTCCCTGCCTCATGTACTAGAACATATTAGAACAGCTACTCCTGGAAACACGAGGCCGTTACAATAGGCAATAAGATTGTGCTTGTATGAAAGTAAACTGATCCAGATTCAAAGTGGACACAGTTATCATTACTTTCTCCTGGTTGGGTTGTGTTGTCAGCAGTTGTGCGTAAATGCTGACCATCATCTTCCTCTAACCTTTTAACCAAGAGTCAGTGGTCAGATTTGTACTAGAATGTATTAGAAAGTGGAAAGAGGATGTGTTGGCAAATGTGTAAATTAACTACTGGAGATGTCCCAAGCTCATCCTAAGTGGATATATTTGGCAAACTGGATAAAATAAAGCAAATGTCTGAAGCAGTTGGACCAGATATTCATGCAGACATTATGCAGCCAGCTCCATAGTATAAAGAGCAAGTTAGCATGTTGGCGATGTTTCTATCACGCAGCTGTGACTGCTTCCACGTGCCGTAAACAAGACGATTTTGTTCCCCCTGGTTTTCCAGGACGTGAAAGTGCAACTCCAGATGGTCCATACCTGATTCTCCCAGCCAGTCTCTAGAAAGTTACATTTCTATGCAACTAAACTGCAAATGCCATCAGGTATTTGTACAAGACTGTACGAGCAACTTACTGTATCAAGCAGAACACAAACTTACAGAAATGTGACCTGTTAAACCTGTTGAAGTGTAACAGTCACGCAGTGCTAATTATTGTCATTTAGGAGCTATTGTACATGTAAACATGCATGAGTCTGATTCAATATTAAAATTAGCTGCATGTACAACACCAATCTTAAGAGTGCCATTATGCGTTAAGACACCCGGTTGCTATTGCACTACCTTGTAATAGTTCTCATTTATTTACATGCCAGCATACTGTCCTGTTGGGTTCGATGAGGTAATATGCAGGGTGGCTGCTGAGCACATGGGATAAGCTGCTGTGGCCAACGTGAACAGAATTTGTCATTTGCAGAGTGAGTTCACACAGTTGTTCAGTGAGCAGCCGGATGGAAATGCGACCCTCCTCCTTATTCAGGCCTCAGACGGATCCTGTGAAGGCCCAAAGCATTCAAATTGGCAAGCAGACGAGGAGATGAGAGAAAAGAAAAAAACACAAAACAACCAAAAAAGAACACAGAGAGGAGCCAATTAAAATCATTAGTGCTCAGTATTGACTGGAATTCACAGGGCGGAGGGAGGTGTGGGGTGAGAGAGTGGACTGGTTTTAAATTAGCTCTCGCTAATTTAAATCCACATTTCTCCACACTGTTGGAAAATGGGTTAATATCACCTGCTTTCACACTCACACACACACACACAGACTGGAAGTTAATTACCTCCCACACACATACTTTCTCTCTCTGTCTCTGAGGTGTAGGAGGGAGCTGGTCGAGTGCAGAGAGGAGGGAGAGATACAGTAGGAGCGATGGAGGGAATGATGAGGAGAAGACAGGTAAAAATTAAGGACAGATCAGGGAGCTGGGAAGGAAATCATCAGGGGCAACTGAAGGATTGTGAATAAGAAGGACATAAAGAAGGAATGAAGTAATTGACTGGGAGGAGAGGAGGAGCTGAAGCTTTGTGCGAGCAAAGGTAGGAGGGAGGATAGAGGATAGAGGAAGGGGGAGAAAACGTGAGAAACAGGGAGGAGTGATGTGAGAGCAGCGGAACAAAGCTGACAATACAAGAGAGTAACGACACTACGCCAGTGTGTGTGTGTGTGTGTGCTGACTGAAGGAATTCTTCTTTTGTGCCTCTCTACTATACCAGCACTGAGGGGCTGGCTGGCACTTTCCTATTGGCCCAGAAAAAAGTATTCTTGAGTACGATTGGTCAGTGTGGTCCAGCCCTCTCTGTCTCTCCCCCAGGAGCCTCCAGATCTTCTCCTGCGTCCATACGGACCACACTGGTGTGGAAACTCTTAATAGGTAGACAGCACAGCAAAAATTAAACCAACTGTTCCTCCACCAGGGAACAGCTATTTCTCATCAGCCTGCAGTAGTGGACGTGGCTCTGCAGAGGTCACATGGGCATGTGTGTGAAAGGACCAACTATCAGACATGTTTGAAAGAAGAAGCAATGGAATATTGTGCAGAAACTCACACTAGCGAACACACCTCTATCTACCACTGCAGAAAACTCTTATAGTTTCACTAATGTCAGCTCTTCTTAACAGCAGGACTATCATGTATTTATGTACAAAAGAAATTGCAAGTAGATTACCCATAATGCAACAAGGTAAGGGGTTGGGTGTTAGCATGTGCATCAGTTATGCAGGTATACAGGTTTTGGGTGACCAAAATCTAGATACATATAGTTTAATGCTGCACTATTAATCTAACTGCCATTAAAGGGCTGTGATTTAATTAAATAAATATGTACATACGTGAACTTGACAACCTGTTTAAGCCTTGGAGCATGTGGTCACATGACCTTTCAGGGTGCAGTGTTGTCAATCCCACACCACAGTTACAGAAAGAAGGTTTTACATTTACAGTCAATAAATCAGCTTACTAGAGAGAGTAACCTGGTTACTTGAGTGTGTGTAAACACACTGACAGAATGTTCTCTGCTGTGTGACTCCTTAACAGTCTGCGATCAGTGCGTGGGAGCAGCATCCCGAATGGAGCGTGAATAAAGTAAAATGATTAATACTTTATCCTCCATGTTTGTCTCTATAAACTTCTTCTCCTTTGAATTTGTTAAATTTAACATGACTATTTAGGTTTAATCTTGTTTTGTTGTTGAATTGAATTGAATTTTCTCACAACATACAGAGTTTAGTAGTGTGAGATAATTCTAATGTTTGGATTCACTCTCTTAATAATATATCATTAATAGTGTATGGGTATTTTACTTAAAACCAAACCAGTCTCATTATATCATTTAATATATTAAAATCTCAATATTGTTCACTGTAATCTCAGTATGACTTTTGTGCCAAATCGTACAGCCCCAGTATAGCTACTAAATCAGATGAGGAAGATAAATGTCCTAAAGTGACACTGACGTCTTACTGTCAACTGGCTGTCACTGCCAAAAGGCTTGATAGGTCAAAGGTAGTATGAGGCAGTCCAGTTAGGTCAGAGGTTAGATATGTGTCACTGTAAACATTATGTGAAAGTCCAGACTTGTGTCCACTTGAGGACAACTCTGTGAGTGTGCCGCTCAACTCTCCGTTTGTTGCTCATCCATTACTCTGAGCTAGATTACACACAGCAGCGAGGGCATCAACACTGGATAAGATTAACAGACTAATGGTCTTATGCGTGCGTGTGTGTAGGAGTAAAAAAATGTGGGAGGATTTCAGGCTGGGATATTAATAATCACCGTGCAGGTCTGCACTCTGCTTTCTCATATACATATACACCACTTGTTTGTGTCACACTTACCTCTGAGCTGTATACACCGTATACCACATTAAGCAGGAGCTGCATTCATGTGTGTGTGTGGCTCCTTGCCAGTCTAATTAAATAGGCATTATTTAACTTAAACCACAATGGCCAGAAGCCATTACACCCAGTATCTATACAATAGCTGATATGTCCTCGGTTTTACACTAACCTGTAGGAAGGAAGGAGCCTCGTGTTTCAGCCATGGTCATGTGATTGTTTGCTGTCACTGGAACACAGTTGGGACTGCCTGCTAACGTTACTGATTTCACACCACACAGATTAACAGCATTGCACACACCTACTTTGGTCTTGTCTGAATGCTGCTGTGTTTGGAGAAGCTTCTGCTTTATACCAAACTCCCGTAGCATCAATATGCAACTTAAAATGAAATTAGCACCAGATTTGGAATCAGTCCAGCCTAGTTCATCCAGTCCTCCTGTTCCCAGCTCCTCTACAGTGTGCTGCATGCTGCCACACTCTGTAGCTTTTATTTCTTTTATTTTGAGGCGCTCAAATGTTTTAACATCAAATATGATGATTTGATGCCAGTAATGGCAGTAGAAGCTCTTACAAGTAAAACTTAGAATACATTTGGTGGTGTGGGAGCTGCTATACAACCTCACTGGACTAGAGTGTGTTTGGGTGGAACCATTGATGGTACAGTGCAATTAGGGGAACTGAGAAATTCCCTAATAATGAACATATATGTGCTATATAGAACTCAGCAAGCTAATTAAACTCATCTTCATGCGTTCCCCCTTTAAAGCCCCAATAACACACTTATCGCAAACGATGTGGTGTAAGTGAAAAATCCCTGTTGTATATTTCTTGTGAAAACAGACTTAACTGGTTTCTCTCAAGGAAAAGAAAATGCTGCACGTGATAATAACTGTATAAGCTGTTATTATAATGTGTGAAGGATGTGGTAAAATGAGAAAATGAGGTACTATAGTGAGCTGTATGAGTACACAGTGGACCTGAGGCCGTTTCTCTCTCACTGTCTACATTTTCACGTCTCACTGTGTCTCTAACTGCTCTCATTTTTTCTCCTCTTTCAGTGTAATTTCAACCAGTGTACAAGTAATGGAACACACCATGTCCCACTGCACACACACACACACATACACACAGTTTCTCTATGAATTGATTTGTATAACTGAACCTACTCACTTTTTGCTTTGTAACCCCACAAATCGTCTGTAGTGGTTGTACTTCGAGGTGTGTGATGCTTTTGAAACATCTTTTGAAACGGAAGCTGAACGACAAATGATGGATCATTGGTAATTGAGTTTTTCTGGCCCAGTGGATGCTTTTTTGCTGATTGATGTGCTAACCAGGGTTGGCAGTTGTAATTGTAGGCACCATTGTGCTGTTTCTCTGTGTGGATGAGATAATACAAGCTTACCCTCTGTCTTCCTCTGTCCCTTCCTTTCGTCTTGTTGTGCTGTTTGTTCTCTTCTGCGCTGCTCTCGATTCCCTGTCGTCTGCCAGGCTGTCTATCTGCTTGTCTTCCTACACTCCTTCCAAACAGAGAAGGCTGTAATTATCACAGTAGGACAGAAACCAGTCCCAGTGTTTTGCTGCATAGCGGGATTTGGCAGCAAGGATTCTTAACTGATAAAGCACCACTTTTACTCAGATGGTGTTTGTTCTGTCACTTCTCATGCAAACCAGGGCCTGCATTTGTCAAGCAACTCAGAATTGATTGTGGGAGTCAAGTCAACTAAAACTCTCCCATCTTATAGAAGAACTTGAGTAGCAATAAAGTATTTCTGATGTGTCAAACCATGGACCAAATCGGCAACGAATAGGTGCTATGCTGCAATTGCGTAATTAACAGTAGTACATCTAGTGACAGCACACAGCACTATTGTTAAAAGTTTCAGTGATAAGGAGTGTGATTGTATTATTTCTGTAGTAGGCTAAGATCATGAAAAGTCATGTCTTTATGAGCAATATCACATTTTGCCCATATCACATTGGTTAGTCTGCTCTCACTTAGGACCTCTGAGAATTCTGTGGATCTGCCCTGCTTGTCCAACAAAGGAGGATGTAGTTTAGATTCCACAATTACTGTTAATACTGTGGAAAAGTTTTCAGTTCACACAGTCAGTACCTCTAGGAACCAAAAACACGCTTGAGAGGCTGCTAGCACTACGCTATGTTTCTTTTAAGTCCAGTTACGACAAGAAGAAAATATTCGATTTCTGGGATATTTTGTCAAATCTTCTCATCAGCAACTTCCACAAGAGGTTGACTGTGGCAAACGTTACTACTAAAGAGTGTGGTAGTCCGGTTTCCTAATGTTCTGCAGAGGTAAACTGTTTTGCACAGGGGGAAACGTTGAAACATGTTTCTACCTTAAAACACACCTGGGATATTTAAATCAGTGTGACACAAGCTGGTGCATCCAGATTTATTGCAAGTGCTCAAAGAACCAAGGTGAGGTGAACGAATCTGTGCTATACAGTGATCAAAGGTTAAGTTATAGCTGAAACTGTCAGTTGGAATAGATTGGAAGCAGAAGATAAAGCTCATTATGGTTTCTAAGTTGTCACAAGAACTATCAAATGAGTGTCCAAACAGTATCTTTTAATGAACTGTGTGTCATTAAGACAACCAGCTCTCCAACTGAGAGTTGATAAATTGCCCTTACATCTGCTCTACTCCACTAAAACAGCATCACACTGATAATATTTGGCCAGTTAGCAGTGATCTGTTGCTCTCAGGCGTTTAACAAATACAGGTTCTGATCTGCCCTGAAGGCAGATCCACATCTGTGCTCTATCCGCTTATGAGGTGCATGTAATGAATCGTGCTCGATCTGTTCTCCAAACAGCGTGAGGTCACTCAGACGGAATTACAGCAACTGTTTAGTGTGGAAAACCGATTTATCAAAATCGTATTGTTTTAATCTAACAAATCAATCACAATAAACACTGAGTGGTGGAAGTCAGGGTAGACATGACGGATCAGGCAGCGATTTTTCTCAACTTGCATTCATTAAAGACATTGACATGTCTCTTTGACTATTGTGAATATTGTGAGCAGCAATTGATTGATCTGTGTTGTGTTGTTGTCTACACTCACACTCTGTGCTACGAGACATTATATTGTTGCCTCTCCCAGCTCCTCACTATGTGCATACATGTGTGTGTATGTGTGTGTGTGTGTGCTGCTTTGTCAGCACGTTAGCTGAGTACTGTGACTAAGGCAGGGAAACCAGCACCCCGCCTCTCTGTTAGCTCTTATCATACAGCAGGGTCAGAGCAGTGGCAGCGGTGTGTCTGGGGCGTGGAGGCTGCTGGCTGCTGTTTGCCACACAATTCAAGGCCAATTAGGCTGTAATGAAAAGCTAATGAAAGGGTGTTCAGAGTTGACAGTAAGTGGGGCTTCTCTGTGGAGAATGATAGTGTTTGTGTGTGTGTGGTGAACATTTAGCAGACACAGGCTTGTGGGGTTTCCTCGTATAGAAACAACATGGTAATTATGCACTTAAGGGCAGAGAAGCACATGAATGGAACTGATTTCAGTTTCCAGAGCGTCTGCAGTTTCTTCAAAGGAATATAAAGTTGTAAGGAGAGTTATTTACCACTTTAATTCTGCTCTAACCACACGTGTGTCCATCATTACTCACTTGTACTGTAGCACAGGGATAAATTCAAGGTTCTTCAAGAGCAGGTCCTTTTGTTGTGTCTGGCTACATTAGATTTTCCTTCTCCTGCTCCACTCGGGTCTCTCATGACCCCTAAATAGATCTCTTTTGCTTTGTGCATCAGTGCACGTACTGTGCTCTCTCTCTCTGGTTTGGTTGACAGAACACACTGTGACTGTTTGGGTTAAATTTGTGCCCAAAAAGTCCAATGTCTTTGTTTTTCCCGTTTCAAGAAAATAACATCCCCTTACACAACAGTGGGTAGAATGACTAGTTAAGAGAGAGCTTTTTACAGTAAACTACAAACCACACATACTTCAAATTCTTGCTGACTGAATGGGTTTATATACTGCAGCTCCCAGGCAGTTACTGGTTTCCTTTCATTTCTGGACAATTTTTTACAATCAGTGATTTAAACATGAAGGGCATCCATCATTATTGTACCTATTTTTAATACTATGAAATTACTCTCAGAATGTACTGCAAATCATTATTCAGAAAGTATTTTAAGATACTACACTCCCAGTCAAAAGTCTGGACACACATAAGAATGAGCATGTCTTTCATGAACAGATCCATGTTCTTCAGCTGTTTTACCATCATTGCAAAAGGTTTTTCTGATGATCAGTTCTCCTTTAAATAAGTAAACTAGCATTAGCAAACATAGCATACAAATGGAATACAGTACTCATGTTTGCTAATTATAGCCAACTTAGATGTTCTAGTGTTTCTTTTAGAATGTATAAACATCAGTTGTTCTGACTCACAGTCTTTTACTTTGAAATGATGAGTTGAGTGAATGAGTTCACTTAACTCGCTCAATTCAGTTTATAGAAACAAAGCTAGTATAACAATATTTTACCCAGCATGTGTTGTTTGAGAGTTAAGGCTCTGCACAGACTGTGATGTTGAAGTAGTAATAAATCATGATGGTGTCAAATTAAGTGTTTGAAGCATAACTTGTTTTGAACTTGTCAGAAATGTGCCAAATGACTAATGTAAAAGTAACTCTTTTAAATGAATAGAGATATACTTCTCACTCACTTTCTATCTCTGTACACAACTACTGAAGAATGTTCATTGAATGAAACTCAAATGAAATCTGACATAGTAAAGTTAAAACAGCTCATAACAAGGGTTTACACAGCATGTAATATTTCATCTGGACAGCCCCTATGATATTCTGTGACTTGCTACATTGAATGTAATAAAATACATCAACACCATGGTATGCTGTGGAAGTGACACACAATAGGGTAAAAATAGTAAATATGATTTGTAATGCGTGGTCTAGAAAATGCAAAAATATGATATGGACTGGAATGATGACAAGAATACCAAAATCAAAATGACAGGTCTTCCATCTTGTGCTCCCACTACACTCACATGCATACATATACATTTCAAAATAAGTCAACAAAAGAAACATGTACAGCCACACTAAAGAGAAAACACAAGTCTGGCACAAATATGCCACAGGGAGTGACATAGCAACTTCAGCCTGCCAGTGGCTTGTCTTGGTGAATCCTGTTGTCTTGCAGGGAGAACAGGACAGGACACCAGGTACACATGCTTGGCGTCAAACCCGCTGCACACTGCCCTACAACCAGCCCTCGGGGCAAAGCTCTACATGTTGGGCACGAAAATAAGCTCTTGTTGCCACAAGTGTGTGTGTGTATATGATGACAAACATAGCAGGGAACACTTTGGCCCACACGTGTTTATGGTACTTCCAAATCTGGCTTCCTCTAGGGTATTGAGGGATTGTAACAATCCAGAGTAAGATCAGGCTAAATCCGAGCTCTACAGTAGTAACAGCAATGGTGCCACAGGCTGCTACAGTCTAATGAGCATTTTCCACACACTTGCCATGTGCTTCCAGCAAACACGCAATAATAAACATCATTAGAAAATAAATGGACTTTGACTGACTTGTTGGCTCCACTCAGCCTAGAAGAGTTTGCTCAAAGATATTTTAAAAGTGAGAACACTACTACTGTGTGCAGACATCCTTTGTCCATCCACTGAGCCATATACAGCATATGCAGCCTTGCCTGGCATTCCCAAGTGCATACTCACAGGACAGGGACAGGGACAGGGCCATCCACCCTGAGAACCCATTTTGTCAAAAGTCGCAGTGCTTCTCAGAGTGCTCCAGTGCTGGAATCAGTTGAACACACATTGTTTGATTGTTAACAGTAGCACTCAAAGAGTCCTATCATCATTGTTCTTACAGCCAATATCAATGTTGAGACGTTATTACTAAGACAACTTGGACACTTCCAGCAAAAAAGGCCTTCAAAACGACCCAATGCCCACCCCCCTGCATCTACCCCCACTGACTGAAGTTGACACTGAGATGACAGTTTAAGGCCAAATGAAAACTGAAGTGTTGTTTTTGGCATTTCATTCGGGTACATTCTAGCCTTTCTTCCCCGGATGACTTTTGAATTCTATTTAAATGCAGCCTTAGACTTTGGTTTGCATTGTTTCGGCTGAGGTGGTTTTTGGTCACGCTCACAAAGCCAAATGTTTTTGTTTTTGGTTTTTTTTCTTCAGAAGTTACGACTCCAGTTTGAGACAAAGAAGAAGTCTTTAAGGTTCTGTGTGCACATGTGTGTAACTTTGTGTATTTGTAGACTGAGCCATGGGCTTTATCAGTGTGTTATTATCAGTGCACTAGGACACGGTCTGTCTTTTCCTGCCTCATTAGTCCATCTCTTGTGGTGGAAAGTGCCAAATCATCAAAATGCAGATTAATGTGGCACTCCTATGGCCATGACATGGATTTTACCAGATCAGGCTTTACTCCCAAAGCTCATATTGGCACATATTTGTGGCTGCTTACTTTCAGGAAACATTTTTTTCTAAAGAAAAAGAGAACACAATCTGAACACAGCAACTCTCAGTTTCAAAGCCATATCTGGTTTGCTTCTGGGGATATTCCACGGCTTTGAGAAACAGGCCTACAGTTTCCATGTATTTCAGGAAAAGGGTTATGATAGGGTCATGGTGTAGCAGCCCATCATTTTGTGCTCTGGCGCTATTTTCTTTAGTGTTTGTTTTGGTGATGTTACACTCCCCTTCCTAGCCATACAATTATTTTGTTCTTTCTCAAACCACCTTTGGTTTTTCTAAAACTTGCAATTGACTCTCAGTGTCCAGAGACCACACAAGAATGATGTCAGCCTTCATTTTGGTTGCCTGGAAACTGCAGCCACCTCCTCCACTCCATACTTCTAATCAATCTTTGTAGTCCACCAATGGATAATTATTATCCTGTCAGGCCTGGGAGTTGAAAGGTCAAGTTATGGATATGTGCCACATGTTTTATTGCTGTAAAATTTTCCCCAAGTGGCTAACCTTTCTCTCCTTGTCTCTTTCTCTTTCAGGATGGAGTGATGATGGGATGGATGTGAATATGGGCCAGTGGGCAGGCATGCGAGCCCCTTCCCTCAGCCTGGCCCTGCTGCTGCTGTTGCTGCTCCTCAAGCTACCACCCTGTTGCAGCCAGAACACCCAGGGAGGCCCTCAGGATGGACCGCACTTCAGCTTCACTCAGGCTGTCTACCATGCCACGGTTTACGAAAACTCAGCAGCGCGCACCTATGCCAACAGTAAAGTTAAAATGGGCATCCACCTGGCCCAGCGCTCCTGGGAGATCCGCTACAGGATCATCTCGGGTGATGATGAAGGGTTTTTCAAGGCAGAGGAGTATGTACTGGGCGACTTCTGTTTCCTACGCATAAGGACTAAAGGTGGTAATGCAGCCATACTGAACCGAGAGATTCAGGATAATTATGTGTTGACAGTGAAAGCCTCTGTCAAGGGAGAAACTCTACTTGAGACCTGGACTAAAGTCAGCATTCAGGTCTTGGATATGAATGACCTGCGACCCTTGTTCTCACCCACTACTTACTCAGTCACCATAGCGGAGAGCACCCCTCTCAGAACTAGTATAGCACAAGTTACTGCCACAGATGCGGATATTGGCTCAAATGGAGAATTTTACTATTTTTTCAAGGAGAAAATGGAGCTGTTCGCAGTACACCCTACCAGTGGAGTTGTTTCTCTCAGTGGAAAGCTTAATGTTGATGAGCAGAGCCGGTACGACTTAGAAATCCTGGCTGTGGACCGTGGAATGAAACTCTATGGAAATAATGGGGTTAGCAGCACAGCTAAGCTTTTTGTCCACATAGAGCGTGTGAATGAACATGCTCCTGTGATGAATGTGGTCACCCACAGCCCCTCATGGCTCGATAAAAATCCTGTGTATGCCATTGTCACCGTTGAGGACCTAGATGAAGGCTTAAACGGAGAAATAGACTCAGTAGATATTGTGGGTGGAGACCCCTCAGAGCAGTTTTTTGTAGAAAGATCTGAGGAGGGCGAATTTGCCATAAAGGCTTCTGAGTCAGTAAATTGGGAGAGTTACCCTTATGGCTGTAACCTCACTTTGCAGGCTAAAGACAGGGGAACCCCACAGAAGTTCTCTGCTGTCAAGGTTGTCCATATTATGGTCAAGAAACGAGAGACAGCAAAAGCTAGGTTTGAGCAGGAGTTGTATGATGTAAGTCTGAATGAAATTTCACCACCAGGCACAATTGTAGTTGCTGTTAAAATTAAACCAGAGCCTGATGATGCAGAATATATCCTAGCACCTTCTGCAGATTCAGCTTTTTTTCAAATGAACACCATAACAGGTGTCATCTCCACTACTCGCTGGTTCTCTCATGTGACACAGGATGTCTTCAATCTTGAAGTATTAGAAATAGATAGTGAGCTCAAAGTTAATGTTCGGGTAACCATTGAGGATGCCAATGACAACACGCCATCATTTGCTCAGTCATCTTATGAAGTTTTTGTCAATGAAAGTGTACCAATTGGGACTAATGTCGTAACCGTTTCCGCAGTAGATGAGGATAAAGGAGAAAATGGATACATAACTTACAGCATTTCCAGTCTTCAGCCATTACCCTTCAAAATCAATCAGTTTTCTGGTATCATCAGCACCACTAAAGAGTTGGACTTTGAATCCTCGTCAGAGAGCTTTGTGTTTATTGTCAGAGCATCCGACTGGGGGTCCCCTTACAGACGAGAGAGTGAAGTAAATGTAACAATTCACCTGGAAAATGTAAATGATAACCAACCACTGTTTGAGAAGGTAGCATGTCAGGGTGTAATCTCTAGGGAATTCCCAGTGGATGAAGTGATTACCACAATGTCAGCGATTGATATAGATGAATTAGAGCTAGTGAAATATAAGATCATTTCAGGGAATGAATGGGGGTTCTTCAGCTTAAACCCTGATTCAGGAGTGCTTTCATTGAGACGTTCCCTTGCCACAGCTAATCCAAAGAACGGTGTCTTTAGTCTGAAAATAACTGCTACAGATGGTGAGAACTTTTCCGACCCCATGTTTGTTAACATCTCTGTCGTTCATGGAAAATCTCCCCCCAAAAGTTTCAACTGTAAAGAGACAAGGGTAGCCCAAAAGTTAGCTGAAAAGTTGCTAAAAAAGTCCAAAGGTAGCTCCAAGCCCAAGATTGAGGAAGGTTTTATCGACCTTTTCTCTGTTAATCGGCAAACGCCCCAGTTTGACAAAGCTTTTCCCACAGACATTGCTCTGCGGGAAGACCTAAAGGTTGGTTCAAGTGTTTTTAAGGTGAATGCCTATGATGGTGACACAGGTTTCAATGGTCAGATTTTATACTCTATTTCAGATGGAAACACTGACAGCTGTTTCACCATTGACATGGATACTGGTCTTATCAGTGTCTTCCTGCCCATGGACAGAGAAAAGAGAGATCGCTATCTCCTTAACCTAACTATCTATGACCTTGGCATGCCACAGAAATCTGCCTGGCGCTTGCTTACTATCTACATAGAGGATGCAAATGATAATGCACCACAGTTTTTGCAAGAAGGAGGCTATAAAATTGTCATACCCGAAAATACTGCAATAGGTACCGATGTCATCCAGGTTGAGGCCACTGACAAAGATCTTGGACCCAATGGGGAGACTGTTTATTCTATTTTGACCAGCACCACCCAATTTGGTATCAACTCCACTAATGGGATTGTGTATGTTGCTGGCCAGCTAGACCGGGAATTAGTTTCTACTTTCAGCCTGAAGATTGAGGCTCGGGACAAAGCTGAGAAAGGCAGCCAGAGATTTTCTGTGACCACTTTGAAAATCATATTGGAGGATGTGAATGACTGCCCTCCATTATTTATCCCCAGTGTGTACAAAGCCAGGGCTTTGGAGGATCTTCCAGTAGGAACGGTAGTGGCCTGGTTAGAAACCCAGGATCCAGATTTGGGTTTGGGAGGCCAGGTAAGGTACTCTTTAGCCAGTGACTACAATGGGTGGTTTGAGGTAGATAAGGCCAGTGGGGCTATTCGGCTGACAAAGGAGCTGGACTACGAGACCCAGCAGTTCTACAACCTCACTGTGAAGGCCAAAGACAAGGGAAGACCAGTTTCTCTTCTCTCTGTCACACATGTGGAGGTGGAGGTTGTAGATGTGAACGAAAACCTCTACACCCCGTACTTTTCCCACTTTGCCCTGACAGGATTAGTTAAAGAGAATGCCCGGATTGGAACTACCCTACTCCAGGTCACTGCTAATGATGATGATGCTGGCAGAGATGGAGAAATCCAGTACTCAATTCGTGATGGGAGTGGGCTTGGACGATTTGCCATTGATGAAGAGACAGGTGAGTTTTCATTGAAAATTGTATCAATATAAATGTGTGTCATGCTTTTAATTAGAATTGACTCATTCATGGGATTGAACTATTCAAAACTAGAAGTAAAAGACAGTAGAAGGAAGCACTGGAACTTAGAAATGCTGAGTAGAGTTTGATCATAGATCATAGACCACCATAGTGGTTCTCAACCATAGACCACTTTTACCGGGGCACGTGAACCAGTATAAATCAGTTGTGCCCCAGTAAACAACAAATTCTCAATTGCCTTCTATTGTTTGTCAGTACATTCATTAAACTTATAATTCACAAAAAAAAACAGAATAAAATGCAAGGCAGTCAGTAACACAATCAATGCCTGTGAAAGCAACGCAGTTTAAACAAAAAACAAAAGCTGATGCTGCAGCTGTGTGCAGCTGTATATCGTGAACACTGCAACACGCGCGGATTTCAATCAGCGCACGCCGCTCGATTAGCAGAAATAAAAACACCTGTGAAACTAATGTAAGTTTCCACAGGTGATATTACTGCCTGAACCTCATCCTATAGATGAATATCAGAAAGTTCTTTCAACTAACCAAGCAGAGAGAAGAAAAGAAAGATGAGTTTGAGGGAGGTGAGAGTTGATAAACAAACAAGCTAGCTAACAGACTGTAGATTAGCATAAAATCCCAGTCAGCTGTGTGGCTGTGAAAGGTCAATCAGTGTGTTGAGACGACTCCACACTTGGCTCAGAGTCAAGTGATTGACAGAGTTGCCAAAATGAAAAATAGGCGCTGCAGTTTAATGCTCAAAAACTGTACCAACTCACACTAATGGGGAATACTTTGCTTTATTTTCATAATGTACAGTCTATACTCTTCATTTGTAGTTGCTGGAGTCATAATTGAAGATGTTTACATTTTCCCATTATTTCAGTTTCCGTAGGTCTAGAAACCTTTCTCAACCCTGGTCCTCAAGATAGGATTTTTTTACTGAGCTGTCCACATTTCATGCAAAAAAACCCCAGAAAGCTGATTTGTCATTCATAGGTCTCTGCGAATGAGAGACTAATGCACTGGTGTCAAATGAGAACAATTGTATTATTATTTGAAAGGTTTTAATTCATGACATCAGCAATTTCAATTATTAAGTTATCATATCATTTTGCATGTTTTATCTTCTCCCTGTGTTTGTTTTCTCTGGGCACCCTGGCTTTCTCCCACAGTCCAAAGACATGCAGTCAGGTTCATTGTCTATATGTGGCCCTGCGATGCACCGGCAACCTCTCTAGGGTGTACTCTACGAGGTGGGATAGGCTTCGGCATGTCCACGACCCCTAAGGGGACGAAGTGGTTCTGAAAATGGATGGATGGAAGTTATATGAATATGAGAATGGCGTGCCATTACCATTCTCATATGTGTAAACCACTGCACCACTGTGTGCCAGTATCAAGTGGTGCAGTTACAAATAGTGGATTTATGCTGTAATTAAACACTTAATGAAATGTAGTTGTATAAGTCAAGTAATCAGTTTTCATCCTTCACTATTTTGCTCCGTCTAAGATCCTGGTGCTCTCTGAAGCTGCTGCTGCACTGCTGATGTGCTGCTCACATTAAGCCTGCTAAGCAGACATGGTGTTACACTTACAGTATGTTGGGTTTCTCTACTAAACTTGAAAGGTATGAGCAACTAGCTGATACTGAAATATATCCAGCTTGTCAATATTTGACTTTTATTTTAGTCTTATTGAACAGGGACCATTAGAGGTAGTAGACAACTGCTGACGCTGGAGTTACTAGATTTCCATCAGACACATGTCTGACAATGATGCAGTCAACCTGTTTTTTATGGGAAGACAAGCCTTGTTTTTCCATTAGCATGGGCTGGTTTCAAAGCGGATAGTAATCACACTGAGATGCACTGCTGTGGTTGTTTTAGGAAGCAAAGCCAACCTAAGGCGGTGCCTTCTTCTGTTATCAGTGAGTACACTGTGCTGGAGAGAGAGATCAGAAGAAATGCTGTTCTATCTGTGCTCAGCTGTCCATATTCTCATAGCTTCTACATGAGTCTCTGTCATCAGTCTGAGTTAAGCTTCAGTCTTACAGTCCTGTTTGTACTCTCACATATCAGCCTTACTTTACTGTTTATTGATGACTTACAGCTCTGTTGGCTGCATGATGAAGTAAATATTTTCTGGCTGCTTTGTACTAAACTCTTGTCACTGGCAAATTGATGAGAGACATTATTGTGAAGAACATTTAGGAAAAGCACTGCATTTGAGATACAAGCAAACTACTTTACTTTGAGGTAGTACAGTGAGCTCGGCTGATTGTGGCCCTTATTAGCACAACTCGGTGCACCAACCTTAACGACGCTGCATTTCATAAATACAAAATCAAATAAATCAACAGTATTTGACCAAAATCTGTCACAACCTAGGATCTTGAATTGGCAATAGACAGATGTCATTATCTTAAACGTATAGAAATACACTGCACTACCTCATGTTGCTTCATTCTAACTTAACATATTACTCTGTGCCTCATTCAGTGTCAGGGAAATACATAGAAAAATAACTGCACCCAGTTCATCACCTCCTGAAGAATATATCATCAGGCTCTGACTGAAGGTGACCAGTAGAAAAATTTGACTCATTTTGTATGTGGCACATACTGTACTTGCACACATATGTGCTCTCTCTCTCTCACACACACACACACACCCACCCACACACAGTCGTTAACCTGGTGTGTTTGTCCTAAGGTGATGAACAGGAGCAGAGAGGAGGGGAGGATTTATGGCCCTTGTTAGCTGAGCCTTGGCAAGCCTCATAAATCAGCCCCGAGCTGCTGAGAAACACTACAAACACAATTACAACTTAAAGAGAATTATTCTGGCATTTACACACACACATACGCGCACACACACATACTGACAAGCTCTGTAAACCATGATGTTCAACACTGATCTTAATAAGAAACATAATTGGGTATAGTAGCAGTGCCTGGTTGACGTGGAGCAAATTTGGAAAAAATCACAAATTTATTGTCACAAGCTGTGGCAGCTGTCAGTTTTTAAATAAACTCAGAATGAAGGATGATATAATATGTGAATGTTATGTGAATAGGTGTTCTAAAGACATTTCCTCAGGAACTTTACCTTGCATTTTAATTATTCCCACATGTAC
This sequence comes from Helostoma temminkii, assembly GCA_900302695.1. Lineage (NCBI taxonomy): Eukaryota > Metazoa > Chordata > Actinopteri > Anabantiformes > Helostomatidae > Helostoma > Helostoma temminkii. The sequence goes on from OMLM01007399.1 coordinate 73,952, forward strand.
TTCCAGCAGATAAACACTGAGCCAGAGTCTACAGGGTACATTGACTGGAAGCACTGACTGGACTGTTTCAAGTTAGATCAATTTAAGTTTAAGGGAAAAACAAAGATGAGACTCTGTGTCAACAGAATAAATACAGAATAAGAAATTATCATATTTCAATGTCCATGATTGAGTTGCCTTATGACATGTTTGCATCTTGCAGCTACAATTGTTATGGTTAAATTAATTCACATATAAAGATTCTGGCATTCCTAAATGTTTCAGTCATTGCTTTTCTGCCATATGATAGAAAGAATCTTTGTGATTGAGTTTTGAACAGGACACCAGCTGCAGTGATGTTCTGTTTTGTGTGACAACATCAGGTTGTTGAATCAGTATGGCTGCAGGATTCTGGACTGACTGCTGGTGTCAGAGATTTACAAAGTCCATGCGAGGAGCCCAGTATCAATAGGAATTACAACCTCAGATGGGTCCACATTTCTTGATTTATGTCCAGCTCCACTGCTCAGTGCTGATGCAGGAAACAGTGTTGTACTGTGGAAAGTAACGGTGCACAGGTCAGAATGATGAATGGCTGTACATCGAACTTTAATGCAGGGGCCTAGAGTTTGCATCCCATAGTTGCCATGCATAGATACAGCAGAATGCTTTTAGAGTAGATAGATTAGAGTACAGTACAGTACAGTACAAGAACAGTTTAAAGTAAGATGGGACACAGTGGCCCAGTAAAGATGACAGGTCTGATGAGCTGGTATTACAACTACAATAAGACAACTATCAAGAATTCTATAGAAAACCCAACAAATCCCCCTTGAGCAGCACTAGGAGACAGTGAAGAGGAAAACTTCCTTTAATGGAAGAAACCTCCAGCAGAACCAGGCTCAGGGTGGATGGCCATCTGCCTCCACCATGCACAGCTGTATGCTAGGCTCAGCGATGCCCAAAACAATGTTGGAGAGCAGAGTGTCATCAGCATAGCAGTGGTATAAAGTGAGTATCCAGATCCAAGAGTGACTTGCAGGGAACTGTCAGATAATTTTAATGATGCTGCACTAGTTTCAGCAGCAGAACAAATATTTCAGTGTCAGCTTTCAACAAACTACCAGTCACATCATTCTCTTTCTGTGGCTCAACCCGGTTTGGACCCTGGGCTGAAGAGGTTCTTTGCTTTTGTGTGATCATCATGTGCTCACTCTCTAAGTGTGCAGTGTCTGAGTGGAGGAGTTTTTTTTCTCTTATGTTTTCCAACCTAAAACAATAAGGTGGTGGCTGGCTTAATGCTGCGGAGAGGAAAACGTAGCCTGTTGTGTGCATTGATGTAGATGTTGTAGTCTGTCAGCTTCTGCTGTAACGCAGTAGTCTTAACATTAGATGCCCGCCTTCACTTCCCACACACACATACACACACTCTTACATTGGAAGTCTAACCTTTCATTGTCGTTCCCCCGCCCACTCTGTTCAGCAGGAAGCTCTTCACATCAAGACGCTTAATCACGGTGTCACTTCTCCCTGGGAACCTCTGTGTTTTGGGAGAGAAATAAAAAAAGAAAAGAGGAGGAGGTGAAGGAGAATTCATGGCTCCCAGTTCTACAGTGATTCATTTTTAAAAGGGCGGGAGGCCCGCAGCTTTGTTGCCCAACAAAACCAGCATTGTGGAGAGTCTTGAATGCGCAGCCGGGAGTTAATACGGTGACAGGGATGTGAGAAAATGTGTGCACACACACAGTTAATAGCTGCCTTTACAGGTTGACATGTACTGTAAGCTCATTAGGTGCACCCAAACATAGGAAGTACAGTGTTCACTGTTTGGGTTAACTTCTAATTCCACTTCCAGGTTGATGAAGTTTCATATTATACAGCATTTTCAGGTTTTCTTCCATCTGTGCATTATGTGGCCTTAAAGCGTTCAGCAGCCGGCATCATCCCCTTGTGAACAGAAGTTGAACAGCTCCACACGCTTGTACAGCAAGCGGACACATTGAGTGTGTTCACCAGAGATGGGAGTTAGTGCTGCCAGGGCCAAGCATTGTCATTTGCATTCGCTCACTTGCGTGAACCATGTTTGGGGCGTAACTGTGTTGGAAAGGTGAAGTAAATAGTATTAGCGGTGTAGTAGAATGAGGAGAACACGTCAGGTGTTCTGAGTGGGGCAGAAACTCTACATGTACCTCTACAGCCCTGTACCCGCTCCTTGGTGCAGCCTCCACTGCCTGTTCCTTAACATGTTTGACCATCAGCACACACTAATCACACACTCTTGCACATTACACAGAGCTGCACTCCTTCTATTACCATAATTAGTGAATTAATGACTGCATTTATTGTAATTGCAGGCTGAGAAGGAACATGAGTGTCTTGCTGAGTGCTCTGCTGTGCTAAGGTGTCAGCTGGGATATGGATGGAGTGTGTGTGTGTGTGTGTGTGTGTGTGTGTGTGTGTGTGTGTGTGTGTGTGTGTTAGGGGGCAAAATATGTTGCCCCATGGGACCA
>OMLM01007400.1:0-18352 GCA_900302695.1 Helostoma temminkii
GTCTCTTAGATAAACTAGTTTAAACAGCCACAAAATGATCGAGAGCAATGAGAATAAAATGACAAACTGAATGTGTATTAACACATCTGCACACACACACACACACACACACACACACACACACACACACACACACACACACACACACGGACAAAGAAACTAAACAAGTCAGGAAGAAGAATCTTCTGTCATTTTACAGTTAAAATCTATGATGTGCTGCATGTATACGTCAATTTACAGAGACATGAATGTAAACACAGTCTTCAAGCATGCTGACTCTCATGTTAAGTACACAACTCCTCCACCCTCAACCACCCATTCCACAAGACAAACAGGCTTATTAGTTGGTCATTAGCCGCCTCATTACATTTAAATACAGCCATTGGCTGGCCTCCTCCTGGAGTCTCATTACTGTGCCTCGCAGTTGTCTTGTGTCTGATCTGACGCTAATTAGCTAGCAGCATGAGTGCTGTAAAGCACACTTGCTCCTGAGGTCGTGAAATGAGCCGACTGCACCCCGGAGACAGCACAGCGCTGTATTATAAGTGTGATTAATCAGGCCTGGAGACCCAGAGAGGCTGGGAGCAGAAGTGAGGGGGATGCGGGGGCAGAGGCCAGAGTTGCAGTTGTCTGACAGAGGTGCTGTGCCAGCAGGCCTCATTCAGTGGAGCTGTGATGAACTCAGACAGGGGAGAGTGGAGGAGCGCCGTGTGGCCAGAGGGGTCCGGACACAGTCAAGACATTTAGCTTCACTCGTGACTTGTGTCACTTTCTCTCCACGGAGGTCCCTTCAATGCATCCCCTTCAGATAAGAGGACGTGCGAACAGGCAGTCTGTCAGTCCACATGCTTAAAAAAAGATCTGCCACTGAGGCATTTCACCACAACATTTTTTTCCCCGCTATCTCTCATGGATGGGGATTTTTATGAGGACATTGGATTCGGGAACTGTCTGTTGGTTTGTTTGGCAGTGAACAATAAGGATGACTGAGAAGTGTTTTGTTCTGGTGTTCTGACACCCTGACAATGCCTGTCGATCAGATCATCAGATCACTGAAGCCTCTGGGTTGTCCCTCATGCACCAGGAAGAAGATCTGTTGAAGTGTGAGTCAGATGGGCCTGCTGGGCCCATTATCGTCCACTGCTGACGGATACATTGAAGGGCTCGCTGGATAGATGCAGGTTTATTAAAAGCTCTGCCCACAGCGATGGCTGCTGTTATTTATGCATGTTTGTGTCCATTAGGCTTCTACCTCCACATTTCCTCACTCAGGGCATCTGTCCATCCATTTCCCCACATGAAGGGAGCCTACCCTGCACTTTGTGTTGCGCTGGCATTATTGTAATCTCCATCCTAAAAACACACTGCTTTACATGTAGCCTGGCATCTTTTTACATTAGTGCAGCTCTCTCATCCAAGATTTATAACTGATGGTTTCCCCATCCATCCCTCAATCTAATGGTATAAAAGAGACAATGTTTTAAACATTAAAATGAAAACCATTTACAACTATGATCAAAAGAGAACACTTGGGCATTAAAGTTTAAAAGAAAAAGATAAGTACAGCCATGTGGCTGGACAGATGAGGTGGAAAACAGATAAAAAAGTGAAGTACAGTGCACTCATATGCACAGGAAAGAGGCATAAAGTGCTTTTGCGCTACGCTGCAAAACGTTGACCTGTAATTAATATGGCTGCTCCTCTGGGCAAGTTGAGGATAGCAGCTTTTGGAGATACAAACCCCTGAAGGATTCTTACCTGGTCAGAAGCTTTGTAAAGCATTTTATTAAAAAAAACAACACAAAATGATTCATGTCAGTACATGGATGCATAACAAACTCCTGTTGAGCACAACCTTTGTTGTATTTATTACTAAATGTTCGAGTCTCAAGTTCCATGAATCATCATGTAGAATAAAGAAAAATCGCCATTGGTCTTACAAGATCTAGAAACAAAAGATTTGAATGTTAATGTCAATTTCAACATTGGTTGAAATCCGTCAACTTTGTTTTATCTGGATTCTTACTTTGTACTTCCTTCCCGTGATGCCACATTGACCGTATTTTGTTAAATAAAAGAGTTTTTGCTCTGTAGCAACATGTCCATTTTGTCCTATTTCTTACCTTGCAGGTTCTGGAGGGGCAGCGTCATGATGCCTCCTGCAGCAGCAGCAGCCACCAGGCTCTGGATGTTAGCTGTGGGCAGGGATAGGACCAGGCCCTGCTGCCCGCTCAGGTGTCCACCTGCATTGAAGGGGATGAGGATGGGCTGGTTCATGCCTGGAGCTCCGCTGGCCATCACTCCACCTACTGCGTTAGCCAGCTGCTGTGCCACCAGGAGAGACTGCAGGACACACACACAAAACACACATGCAGAGACACATGTATAGCATCACTGGAGGTTCACCAAAAATCCACTCTAGTAGTGAGGTATGCTGTATAATACCAGGTTTCTACTCTGTTCCACTGTGGCTCCACAAGATTACATGACACTAACACTACTCTATGTGTAAAATAAACATTTGAGTACTTTTGCTCAGGGTTTTGCTCAGAATTATTCGCAAAAAAATGATGAGTTTACTTTGTAGTTCAAAAATTATAATATTAAATTACTGTGTGCTGAGGAGCAAGATTAGGACATCACATTTAAATGCTGAATTTACATTCTTTTAAGTGTCTAATTGAGACAGTGAAGCAGTCACCAACTCGCCTGTACATCTAATCAGTGTGCTTTGACGAATGCATTCATTTTGCAGCTGAATTCTGTGCTTTGCTTTGTCACAGACTGACAGTCAAAACACACTGCTCTAGGTACTGACAGAGATCAAATCCAATCTTTGTGAAAGAGCTGGAAATTTTTCTTTCACAGAGATGCAGAGTGATGCATGTTTCATCTCATTGAACAAATCCCTGCTACCACAAGAAGGTGCCTGAAATACACAGTGCTTTAAAAAAGAGTATCTGTACTTTACTCTTTTGATGAGAGATATAACACATCACTCTCGTCTCCTCATGTATCCATTCATTCATATTAGTTAAAGTGGAATCGTGCAGTCACACTTGTACAGGAAAAGATATGTTATCAGAAGTATCGCTCTGAGATATTTTGCACTGTAGAGGATCTCTTCAAATTTATTTTCTGAGGAAGTGGGTTTGGAAAAATACCCACACAGTTTTCGTCGAGAGCTTTGTACCACAGGTGAAATCTCCATGAATACACAGGCAATAACATGTTAGATTTCATGAAATCTCATAAAACCTTTTTTCATTATTTCATTATTATCATCATGCCAGTGTTGGAGCGTGTCAAAAGGAATTTGCTTAGGACAATATTACTGTTTAGGCACCGAATTGGATTGTTTGGAATAAAACTATAAAAGAAAATCGTCAGTTTGCGTTGCATCCACAGTAAAGCAGCCTTTAGACATTGCTAGGTAAGCTAGGCTGCACTGTGGTGACTCCTCAACTGTGACTTAAGTTCACAAGCCTTTAACTCCAATTGTCAGCTTTCTGCTTCTGTTTTGCATGGTGTGTCTGCAGCTTGCACTGGATGCAGAGCGGGCTGACTGGTGTGAAGAGCCCACCACACTCCCAAGCCTGGTGCTCCTAGGTGACAGGCATGTCACTGTGATAACCCTGCATGGTGCAGAACGCCCGCACCCGCTCCGACACACATGTGATCACAGTTTACAAGGTACGAGGTTACATGGGTTTAAAACCACCAAGCACAAAGAGATCTTACAGCAAAATATCTTCTCTGAAAGAAAAATAAATACCTGCTTGTGTTTCTAAGCAGTTAATGGAATATGAGTACAGAGAGGTGATAGTGGCTGACAGGAGTAATCACACACATTGTATAGAATTCCTCTTTCTCAACATTTGCTTTGATACACAACAGCAGTGCATAACAAATGACAATATCTGATGCTTCTGAGAGCATTGAAAATGACATTTGCCATTAACTTAAAAAATGAATTAATAATCCAGGAGCTCAAACAATCCTCAAAGGACGACAACAAAGGCGATGCGTTTGTTAGCCGCGAATGACACATGTTTAATCTCGCATTTTAAAATAAATTTAATCTTGAATCGAAGCAGCATAATATCAAAGACACTCACTGAGCATTTCATCTCCATGTCAAACAAAATGGGATTGCCAAGCTTGACAGCCAAGACAGCCTCACATAGAAGGGAATAACATTAAAAGACAATTCTACAATTATCAGATGCAGCACTGATTTATTTAACATTACAGGCAGCTTTGGAGAAGCAGGCAGCTGTTAGGCACGCAGACAGCTGCAGAGAGGATGCACTTTGGAGATTTTGGTTAAAGCAGCAAGAGCTGTTGGCATTTGGGCTGTTTGTTGTGCCAATATAAGAGTAATTATCAATTTCATCTTATGTGTGAACACCATACACACATAAACATGAAAATCAGAGATAAGAATAAATTTAGCATGAACATAATTGCTTTATTCTGCAGCTACACAACAGGTTTTAACTATGAGAATCTCCAGCATGACTTTTCTTGATATCACCTTCTGCCTTTTTGCTTGATACTCTCACTTCTCCTCTCCATGGGTGCAGCTAGAAAGCTGCTGTACAGTGGTTGGCAGGCCTGACAGCTGAGTGTTGAGAAGTGGTCTCCTAGGGGCCACACAGATGCACAAAACTGGATGTGTGTTCAGCTCTGGATGGGGAAGCAGCCCCACTCGGGACTGGATATGGTACCCAGCCTCTCTGCCCATCAGGGGAGAATAGGCCTTTCTATCTGCTTGGCAGCTCTGGCACTGAGAAATTGCCCATAATCACCCAGATAGCAGACTTTTGTCATCCTAACTGCGAGTGGGAAACAGAAGGAAGGTGGATTCATGTTGGGTAAACTACCATTGGATAATGGTTGTTCGAACAATATCCGGCGCTGGAGCGAGAATCTATCAAAACATATTGATCCTGGAACAAGAGAATTGGGTATGGCATGCGGAGCGCCTTTGTTTCTGAAAAGTGTTAGCTTCACAGAGACTGTACTGACAGCATTAATATATTAGACGGTGACTGTTGAGAGCCGCCTGCTGAGGCTCAGACTCTAACTGCTGGCTGTTCGCGATGCTTTCCCTTTTCTGTTTATTTGTTATCTACTACTAAAACAGGAGCTTTGGTCAGTGAGGGTATGTGTAATCAGAAAAGTGCTTTTAATTAAGCTCATTCTTTATCTGCACTTGTAGCAGATTGACTCCTTCTCTGAGGATTTCTCACCCTGCAAATCTGCCAGACAAACCAACAGCTCTCATCCTCTCATGTTTCCCTTTTGTTTATCTTGATGAGGATTGACTGTCATGAGTAACACTGAGTGCAGAGAGAATGGCCTTATTAAGGAGGGTGAAGGAAACCTGATGCTCTGTGAGTGTGTGTGTGTTGAGCAGTGACATTGAGCAACACTAATGAGATAGATGTTCATTAAACATCACTGGGCCACCAGGCCAATAAATCCAATCAGATAGGACAATTCCTGATTGAACTATTAACAGGGCTGCAGGCTCGGGCTCTTTTGCTTCCCTGATTGTTTTGACAAGGCCTGTATTGTCAGCTCATTAGTGCCACAACTCAATTACATTTGAAGATGATGTGTGATGACAAAATACACATGATTTTACATTTTATCTGAAAAGGATTCACAGTTTTAGTCCTATGTTTCAGTTTTGTTGTTACATTTACATATGTTACAGTTACAGTTTAATGTTTCAGTCATCAGCAGTTAAAGGATATGAATGAAGCAGACTAAATGCCAAGCTAACACCTTAAACTAACTCTTATTATGACTGTGAGTGAGCAAAGAGTCCTATACTTATACAGCTTAGACTGAATTTGCATTCGGTGCATCTCCCCATCTGTGATGAGCGTAAGGTTGTGAATTTAAGAAAACAGCAGCATGGAAAGATCTTAAACTATGTTAGCAGACCAGCTATTGTAATGAAATGTTATAAAACATTCCTTGAGAACATTCTTTGTCCATCCTTTTTAGTTAAACTCCTTTACCACGGTCATAGTAGAACCGTCTGTCTGGAAAAATACTGTTTATTATATAAACAGAAACTGTGAAAGTCCAACTCAGTGCTAGTGCAGAAGCAAACTGCCAGGTCACACCTGTCCCAGTGCCCACGAGGAGGAAATCAAAGCCTTCTAAAAGATACAAAATCTTATTAATAGAGAAATAACTGCAAAAATCACCATCAATTGAAATAAATGAGACCACAATGCCTCCTTAAAATAATTATTGACTTGTTATTGATGATACCATAAAGACGACACTTTCTGAATGTGAGTCATTTTGAGCCAGATTTTTTTGGAGCCATCATCTAGCTGCCATCAGCATTACACATTAAGATACGTCCCCACAGGTAGTCGCCAGCTGATCAAATCCTCTCACTCACCTGTGGACCCATTGGGTATCCTGGATGAGACTGGCCCAGTTGACTCTGGTCAGAGGGACTGCTGCTGGTGTCAGACTGGACTGAACCGTCACGGGTTCCTGAAAAAGCAAGAGGTAGAGATCCATGTGGAAAAGTATAAAGAAAAAGAAAAACAACAATCCTACCTTCCCATGTTATATCAACACAGACAGCATACATAGATAAACAGGTTCAACACTGTGATATAACAACACAGAGTGTTGTATACAGCTGAGGAGGGCAGTTGGGAAAGCAGGGTAATTTGTATTTAAGTGTTTTATCAATAACTGCTGTAGCACTGAATAAATTACCAACCAGCGGCGAGGCTCATTGATAGGGGATGATGTATTCTGGCCTAGATTACCGCTGAGAGATAGAGCTCCGCCACAAACACTGAGGCCACATTATTCAGCTATTTACATCACTAAGTATCACTCATCTAAACCCATTCCCCCACTCTGCGCTGAGCCTGCAGCTATGAGACACAAGTAGACCTGTTTGCTATGAGGTCAGAGTGGAACAGAGCAGACAGCAACATGATAATAAGCTTGCTGATGGCTGCAGGGAAAATAAAGAACACAGACAATGGGATATCATAGCAATCTCTATCTCACAGCATCTTCCAGCAGAGGCACTGCGTACAGAGTGCTCTAAAAAGTCCAAAAAGCTGCTCTGACCCTCACCCTTTGACGTCAGTGATATCATGTTTATGTTGCCTCACGGTTAACATGGTTGGAGTGCAAAGATTAATACATGTTTCACTAAAATAAATGCAAGAAAGCACCTAACTACATTATTTGAAAAAAGTATTACAGAAAACTGGCCAAATAATTTACCAATCCAAGTAGGTTCTTCAGCTACCGAAGAACCTAACCCACTTTATTTTAATTTATTTTAGTCAGTTAGTCAGTTTTCTGTTCTTTTAAGATATGAGTAATATTTTTCTTGTTAGGTCAAAACTTTTCACCACTAGCTTCTTCAGCTACTTGGATAATTGGTATATAAATGTAATAATTTACAGTAATATTCAGGTTGCTTTACTAGCAAAAAAAGCTTTATGAGTTTTTAATTGTTCCCAATCTACGATGTAAATATGGTTCACACAAACCAACCTAAAATTGATTTTCATGAGCTGAGTGTTGTAGCATGGTTCATAGGATGAATATGTTATGAATAACTTGGTGAAGGTGAGTATAGTGCTACAGAAACTGTATTTTCCAGAACTATGTCTATTATTGACAAGGCCCTTGTGTTCTTAACGACGTTGGATCACATCTGCTCACTGATTCATCTCAGGTGTGCCAATGACAACAGGTCTTTTAGCCTTAACCTGGTGAACATACAGTAGCTCTGTTCAACCTTCAAGCAGTAATACAATTCTTTCAGGGCTTTTATTTGGAGGCATCTTTATTAAGTGGTCTTTGTGCAATTTTGAATTTTCTTCTCTAACTTCTATCTTCCTCTAACCCTAACCCTGTTTAATTTATTCTGAATGTTCAAAGTAATTTATGGTTTCATTTCTAGTAATTCTACACACTGTGATAAGTTGGTTCAGAGTGTACAATGAATCACCTTGGGATTCATTTTAGTTATTATTTAATGAAAGAACACCTATAACCTCCATTACAGTATAAGCAGTGTGGTTCTACATTGACAACCCTCTCAGAAAAAGTTAGATTATGTGTTGTTTTTGTTGTTGGCTTAAATCTTTCATGTTGTAGAAGTTATGTTAAAAGTCTAATTGTTTCATTAATACCTGAAAAGCAAGTATATGGCATAGTACACAATAGCAGAGTGGTGTAAATCTAAATATGACAGTTAAACATATTGTAAAACTACTTAGGAACTGCAAAACTTGGTAAATACCAAAAAAAAGGTAAACTATTTTTGATTCATTTTAGGAATAAGAAATTAGAGATGAATATTATTTGTATTATTCACTTGTGACAATACTATAAAATTGATTTTGCCCAAAAAAACATCAATGTGATCATTTTACAAAAAGATTATGTGCCATCTGTAATTTAATAAGCAAGCCTCTGTTTTTTTGACTTTGTATAATTCCAAAGCCAGGACAAAAGTTAATAATAGATTTTTTTAATGTACCGTCTCCTTCATAAAACAGTTGTTTCCTTTGAATAAAGTGGATTTTTGTAGTCAAGTCAAGCCAACCATGTGGAAACATGTTTGAAGGCCACAGAACCTTGTTAAAGCGCACAGCGTCGGCAATGATTAAAAAAATGCAATCACATTTCCACTGTAAGATCGATTTTCTTAAATGGAATATCGCAGCTTTTAAATAAAGAATAAAATCCTGATGTATTGTGTCTTTTTATCCCCAGATGAATGGGCTTTTTTGTTAAACATACAGGGCATGCAGTGGTTTTCTAGTCCTTTTATAAAAGCTTCATACAAAACCTACTATTGAATAGCCTTGCCAGCAAGATCTCATTGCCTGTCAAGAATATTTATGCATTACATTTTAAACTCTCCTCCGCCAACTAAAATCATTTCATCTTTACATAAAATCCAAATAATTGGTGAATGGCATGACCTAACAAATGAACCTCAAGCATTTGATGGTTGATGTAAAAGCCCAAGGGGGAGCCTGCTTTTCTGGTGGGTTTCTACCTCTGGCTGGCTGGCTCTGCTTCTCGATGAAGGTCCACATCCTCTCGCTTATCAGCCTCGCAACACAGTGGACATTTTGACAAGCCAGTCTCTTTTCAGCAATTATTTCACCCATTATGGATCACACAGTGCACAACCCCACCCTGTGCCCTCGGTATCTGGAATTAAGATCAATCTAAACACACTTGAAAGGCCTAGTGGCTGTATTACAGCTAAAAAAAAACTACAGATAAAATACAATATCATCATAATGTGCTGTATAATTTCACATTTATTTGGAAAACTGGAGAGTGGATATTATGAGACCATACATTTTTCTGCTGGATTTCATCAGGGGTCGTGTCTCCAAGAAGTTAATTCTCACTTTGGCAGCTATCAGATTAAAGTAATTTCTTTCCTCCAGACTTGAAACTGTCTGGTTTTAATTTACAGCAACTCAAACTTTCCAACCATCTCAAAGGAAAAGGTAAATGCAGCTCCCACAATGCAATAACAATAATAAACCCAACAATGCTACTGAACTTTTATACCAGCAAATTATTAATTAGAATCAAAACAAAGCCAATTAGCTAAATTAAGTCTTTCAGCTACAATGAGGCCTTATAACATCATCAATAAGCTACAAACACTGTGGCTCTTGACTGTAGTTAATATAATGGTTGTGAATAATGTATTCTATCTGATAAAGAGTGTGGGAGACTTACTGAATAACGATTACTTGATGCCTTTCATTGCATCATTTCACAATAACTTAGAAAGCTTCATCCCCTTGCAAATATCTGCAACGTTAACATGTTTATCACGGTGGAAGAAATCAATAATAAATAAATACACATGCACATCTTCCCCCAAAGGATGTGTGTAATTTCTTTAACTAAATTAAATAGCTGACAGGAGAGATACCCAGGGAGTCAATCTTCAATTATTTTTATTACTAGAATCTTTGTACGTGTTTTGCTTTTCTTTAAAAAATCTGCTTATCGAATGTGAATGTTTCTTAAATAGATTTCCAGATGGAGATTAAAACTGTATACAGGGGAAAAAAAGAAAAAATATCTTGATCAAATCTGTTACTAAAGAGAAAGTCCTTTGATGCTGTGATTACTCAGGTCACACAATGGATAAAATGAAATGAATGGATGTACCGATGTAGGAGATGAAAGAAGAGTCTAAACAGATGAAAGAAAATTGCACATTCAACATAGCTTTAAGTTTAGCTAGAGCATTCAGGCTTTATCTCTGTTTGCATTTCTTTGCATCTCTGTTTAATTTGCTGTTGTACGTCAGTTGAAGTGCCTTCAAATCACATCTTCATTGTAAGAAACAAAAACACTTTAGCTCTTTAATGTACAAACTTTATGTTCTTCATGGCCTTGACTGATAATTTAATTCCAAAACTTATTCTGGCGAAATGATGAGCTATTCAGTGGAAATACTTTTTATGCAAGTGAAGTAATTATATTTATTACAGGGCACAGGGTGGAATTTGATGTGACTTATGTCATGGACATATTGCCAATATCCACCACTATATAAATTCTCTTTCATTGATCACCAAAGTGGCCACTGGAGAGCGACTTTCAATGCCACACAAGGCAGAGGGCCTCTCTGTGCTGTGTGTGAGTGTTGGGGTGGTGGGTGGAGGGGGGCAAAGAGCTATATTTATTTGACTTCATTCTGTCTGTCTTAATGCAGGGTGCCCCAAGGACTACACCACAACACAATTAGCCTGGATTTCATAAAGCAATCAGCATGCCACCTTGTCTAATGCAACCGCTTCATACATTGACAGTCTGAATAAAATGGGTGTTATTGAAAGCTTTGTGTTCATGTTAGCTTTCGCCTCAGTGCATTTATGAATCAATTTTTGCCCATAAAAGAAGCTTTAACACTTAAGCTATTTTAGTGGAAATGCATTATGTAAGTTGTCAAATGTACGAGAGAGGCCTGGTAACGATTCAGGCTATTCAGAATGAACAGCCAACCCCCATTTTTATAATGGTCCTTTTGAAAATGTCTGGCTGAGTGCATGTGTTCGCTATTAAGATGTTGTCAATCATCTTGCCACTGAAATCTAATCCATGGAAAATAATTTCACATGTGAACGCATTTAAAAAGGCTGAAGATTATAAGTTAATTACATTGTTATTCTGAGAGGAATTATCACAGTAGTGTATAAACATGCAAAATGATAACATGATTTTCACCATCAAATGTGCTGTGGATTCAGGGTGTTGGTGTTTGACAGGGATCTGTGAGCTGTTGAAGCAAAAACGATGGATCCAGATAGACAACAAGCCACATCATACAAGAGGTTTAATTCCATCAATACTCAACCAATTGTACCAGATTGTTTGACCATTGATTTTGTTAATACCACTTGAAAAGCTGATGTGGCAGAGAGGGCTGAGAGAAAGAAATGTAGAGCGACAGATCACTCTACTTTCATTTTTCTGCTTAAAGCAGCCTGAAACAAAGTCCAAAAAAGTAATGTTACACACACTGCACCGTGCTGTACGGAGAAGTGTGGCTTATAATATGCAGCACGGGTTTTATAGTAATTTACTTAACTCCGAGTAGAATGCAAGCGAGTCAAAATCACCAAAGATTTAGCTCAGTGTTTCATTACTCCCACCAAAGCCCTCAACAATAACACAGGGCATAATCTGCTGCCAATAACTTCAGGTGCTCTTAGTTAGATGGCTCCCTCTGGACCAAAAGGAAAGTAATACTGTGTTTAGAGGCTGGGGTGGAGAAGCTGCTAGGGATAGGTCAATAGTGTTTCTGGGAATAGAAAATCACCAGAGACTGACTTTTGACTGGCTGCCTGTAAAACTATTAGCTACATTATGGCTACTGCTGCTGCTTGGAGAGCTGTCATTTCCTTAATTAAGAGCCCAGCTCTGGGGCAAGAGGGAGAAGAGGCCACAGAAATCTCTCTGGGCCTCCAACAGTAAAGCCTGATTCCTCATCGTGCAAGGCCATAGCTTAATCATTCATTAGTCTGGCAATGAGTGGCATTATGGAGTTAAGGAATTACATAGGAGGTGGTGCTGTGGAGTGTGCTGAACAGAAAGGATTTTACACCCCAGCAGTTCAGTGACTATTTCTGAGGTGACTGTTAACTCACAGGCAGAGAGGGGACAGAAGAAGGAGGACAGACAAGACAGAATAGATATGATGGAGTAACATATGTATCCACGGGGAGGTTTTAAATGTAAACAAAAGAAAATAGTACACTTCAGTCTGGAGAATAAGTCGCCAGTTTCTGATAAATGGATGCAGAATCTGCATGCAAACAATGCTTAAAGCAGTAAGGGCCCAGAGCTCCAACACTTATGCTCTCACTTATGGCCACAGGTCTTCACCAAAAGGCTCTCTGAGATGAGAGTGCTCTGCTCCACAACTCTTACCTGTCTCTCCTTTTATGCTGGAGTGGAGATGGAAGCAGCACAAGCACGATAGGGACCAGAGGGAGGTAAATTGGTGAGAAGAGGCAATGCCCATTTCAAAGGTCAAGAAGGAATGATGGTGTGATGGAAAGAGGGAGGACGAACGAAAAGAGAAAAGGAATATAGGAGGACAATGAGGAGAGAAGAGAGCTTTTGTGTTGCATCCTCACAGGGGACACTCAGCCCAGGTCCTCCTCATTCTCAAAGCAATGTCAACCTGATTAGCTCAGGGTTGAAAGAGGCAAATAACAATCCGAATGATTCCTCATCCTTTTACAGGCATCAGCTTAGGCGAGACGTTATGATGAAGACTAGCTTTAGAGAGCTCTAAGCCTTTTAGCAGATGCTTGCTTCACTATTGCTCCTCCTCCCAAATTACTTAAATGATATTTGCTGTAAATGGGATTCTGCTGTCTGCAACTCTGATCTGAAAAGAGGCCTTCCTCTTACTTGGTGTCATGTCTCTCTGTTTTGTCTTTATATACACAAAGGGCTCTTGTAAGCATATTTGAAACAGAATCAACAGAAAATTAATTAATGTTGAGAGATATTATGCATATACATTTATTTTTAAGCAAAGATGCACTCTAGGGGTAATCGGCTTTTCCTGTAATATGGAGAGTGAATATATTTAAATTTTAAAATGGTGCTCCTTCAATTAGTGGCTTATTAATCAAGATAATCATAAGCAGATGAATAAATAACAAAAATAATAATTATTATTGCTGACTTTCCCTTGACTTCAGTAAATCTGAAGTGATCATACAATTATTCAATTAATTAGTTAACAAAGAATTAAGAGCATTGACAAAGTTTAAGAAAACACGTTATTTTAAAAGTGTCACTTCAGGTTCTGTGAAGTTAGTTAAAAGTTAACTGGTAATGAAAAATAGATTCCTACATCTCTAGTCATGAGCTTTGGCCTCATATCTTCACACTGTAAAAATCCATTTTTATTATTGTCCATCCTGCCACTGGTGAGATGCAGAACATTTAGAAGTGACCAGTGGGGTATGAGGACAGTCCAGCATGCAGCGTGTTGTTTGTGTCTGCGTGTGTGTGTGTGTGTGTGTGCGTGGGGGGCTAGACACCCACATGTCATGCCTGACACATCAGCCTGGACCCCCCAGGCTATCCGGCACTAATGCTGCCTATGTCCCACTTTCTACCCCTTGCCCCTCAAGCCTCCTCTCGTTCCTCCTCCTCACCCACTCCTTCTGTCATTGAGGTATAATAACAATGGATCACACCAGTGCTGCAGCACAGGCTCAATCACTACAGGATAACATCAGGTGGTACAGGCTGCACAACAGTATATCTTACCTCCAGTGAACCTGAGCTAAACGGACTTTATCTAGAAATGAGTTTATCTGAGAAAAGTCCTGTATTAGTTGTTACTGTAAGCCCCTGTTGAGGTGATAGTTACAGAACTGAGTGGGTACAGGTGGAAACAAGGAAATAATCATGTAGCTAAAATACACCCCACGTCACCCCAACACTCCCCTCCCAGCACATTATTCTGGTGGAGCAGACAAATAGTGGAAGGAGGGACGTCAGGAAATAGTATTGCTTTGAAGCCCATAACTCTATTCTGGAGAAAAGAAGCATCACAGTGTTATTCCACATCCTCAGATATAAAGGAAAAAAAAATAATATCTCGACGGCCTGGATCTCTACTGTGCTATATGCTCCCCCCTCCATCCGCCCACACCCCTGCCTCATCCACCATACACCCACTTCTCCTGCCTCAATCTTTGGTTTCAAAGGAAGCGAATCAGCTAGAAGGACAGAAGGTTATGCATTAGTACTGGTCATTGCTCAAAGAGCGAGCGTTATAAATAATAAAGGCTTGTGAAGGACACAAGGGCTGTGGGATGCATCTCTGGTTCACGCCACACAAGTCAAAGACAAGACTGTAATTTCTATTCCGAAAATGTGACCCTTGCAGCTTCAATTACATCTCAACAACACCAACCGTGTCTGTGCCAGGAGATGTGATGCCTCTTTGTTAGCTCTACATGAAAGGCTTATTGATATTGGTTATGTAGCGCATGCTACACAACATGTAAGTCCTCCTCTGAAAAGATATCCCAACTTAAAGAAAGTGTATAACTAAAAAAACTGCATATTGAAATCCAATTTATTTTCTCCATAGCTTTCCACCTACAGAACTTCTAACATGTTTTTCTTTGGAATACTTTCTAGTCAAAGCAAAAATCATCTTTTTAACTTTAAATATAAAAAACACTATAGGGAGAATTATACTGTCAATTATTCGGAACTTCTATGTGCTGCTCAAAGTCATTTCTGCACAATCAAGCATCCGTGAAACCTGAAGACCTGCTGTTTGCACTGAAAACAAGAAGTCTGCCTTCCTCGATCCTCCATCCACACAAATATTGTGTTGCTGTAGCCATGGGCACTACGGGCACATTAGTAAATGTATTACACTTGCTTTACAGGCATGCATTAAGCTTGTTTTCAAGTTTGCATAGACAGCTGAAATCCCCATAATGAGATCCACCTCCTGGGGAGAGACTTGTTCCCCCTTGTTCTCCTTTATCCATTCTTATTTACTCAGCGTGGCCCATTCAACATTGGGTTTGCGCCACTTTATTACTTAACCTCACCACACAACATTATGAGGCTCTTTGCATCAGCAAGCAGCCTCTCCCACCATGCATCCTGCTCACTAAGCTGATTACACAAAAATAATAAGAACCCCTGCCTCCAGCAGTGTGTGTGTATGAATTTGCAGCGGACAGGAGAACTGAGGAGGGATGGGTAGGTTTGTCCCATATGTATACTATATAATAGCATGGAGTATGCACTAAGTTAATCCACATACACCTATTATATTCTGTAGCAAGAAGAAATTATATAAGTTTAGCGTGAAATCGACAAGTCAATCAATCTAACAGGATTCTGGAAGCTGCTTAACCACTGTCCACTATTTTACCAAAATCAGTTTATGTATTTATTATTTATGTATGATAATTTAAATTGACTTCATGGGACATATCATAATTAAAAGTTAAATCCATTATTCAGACTAATGATATGTACTGTAAAAAATGTTTAAAATCACATTTAAAAATTTTTTTTGCAGATTTTCTATTGACACAAGTACTGTACACAGTAAAGACTGTCCTTTTGTGGATGACAAATTGAATTGCACAGATAAAACTAATTTCACTAATCCAGCGTAAAATCTGAGTGTATGTAAAAACCTAAAAAGCCTGTAAAAACACAAAAACAAGGTGCAGCTTTACAGCACGTGTGACATTTGGGGTGAACTTTTTGTGCTGAATGACCTCCAATACCAGGAATCAATGAAAAGATTCATTTTGCACTTTTGGGGGAGGGGGTCTGTAGGTGACCTTTGTGAAAATGTCCCACCATTTTGGCAGAATCCGTATAAGTGCAGACCATTTCATGTAGACAGTAAGTGTATGAAATGAGTGCTCCTGTCGTTCCAGCCTGGCTCTCTTTGACAGCATGATGATAGAAGCGTCACATCCTTGGGAGAGTAAATGCAAACTGACAAGAGATGAGCCTTTGGTTGCTGAATATAATACGGAATTGTGCTCTGAGTGTCTTATTATCTTGTCTGTTGATGTCTGAAAGGGGGAGATTTGCTTGAGAAGAGAAGACAGAAACTGTATGCATCCAACACCATATCATCCTTTGAAAAAAAAAATTGCTTGCCCTACTAACCACAGCTTTCCCACCTAATGTCCACTTCTACTTGGAATAAATACAAGGCGGCAGGATGTTTGTGGTGCTTCGTAGCCCCTGTTAGCTGAAGTGGAAGACTATTTGCACAGGCAAGCTTTTAGGAGGAGAACAACCCTTTCACCACTGCAGCAAGGATGTGGTGGGTGGAGAAGGTGGACAATTTACTGTAGACAAACATGACCGCTACTGTCATTGTCTTCCAGCAACTTATCCGTCTCATATTCGCACAAACTCTTAGACACGGCATTAAGGCACTAAAAGTAAAGTCATATGTGGACTTTGTAGAGAAGAATCTTTTAATATGAAAAAAGATTACACAGAAAAACTGCCAGAAAAAAACAGAAAAACTTTTGTGCAAAAGTCGTCGCAGTATATTTCTGCAACTCCTCAACTGCAATAAGTCTGCAACTCCTCTCACAAGTGTTTTAAGCTTGACTCAAAAGATGAACACATTCAGTTGGCTGTGTGATGAATACACTGTACACACATGTATCTTGGTATCACAAAGCTATTCCAATTGTATTTACGAGCATTTTCATCTTCTGCATTATAGATACAGTCATATTCAAATTCTGGGAGAACAAATTAAGTCTCAGTATGATTTGCTTTTCCTTGAAAATATTAGTCTATGTTGTTTTAACACGAAGGTGATAAGCGTATTGTGCGCGTCTGTCAATCATGAAATTGGAGCATTATATCAGAGAGATTTCACCGTAAAACAGAACAAAGTGCTTCACTTTTCTATCTTCTGAAACTAGGGAATGCAAAGTGTACCTTCATCCTGTGCTTCTTCCCCCCAATGCAAGCAAAGGGGAAGAATCTCAGAGTTGTGGCTTCTGCTATTTTATTGCAAATGTTAAAGCAAATGTAACTATGTTTGTTTTCACAAATTATTTAGTCATTCAAAACTTTTCCAGATGTGTTACTTCTCACACACATCTTCAGCCAGTGCACTTTTTAGGAACCAGCATAAACAAACACCTAGCCCCTTTAATAATGGTCACATTGCCTCTAGCCTCTGTTTTTACAGAGGCTTTGTAGACCTAACTCAGTTCAGAGCGAATGATATGTAGTAATCGATCAGCTGCAGTTAAAATGGGAAAAACTTTAAAATATTCTCTCAAATAGAAAACAAAACAGTCTATGTAACAACAAAATTAATGTACTAATGACTAAGTGAAGTGACAAACCACTATCACAAACCTTTCCTTTTATTCCGGTGAAGTTTAAGCAGATGTACAGAAAGAAGCTGTCTCACTTCTTCAGCCCCCTTGCTCTCTCTCTTCCTTCCCATCTCATCCGGCAGAACATACCACTGTGCCACTCCTCCTCTCTGGTTCCTGCCTTTCTCTCTGACATGTCATGCGGACAACTATTCCTGAACCAAACCTGCCGCTGGCACAGCCCAGGGCTCCGCCACCAGGCAGACAGAAAATACCCTCCAACTAAAATTTTACACAGGGGCAGTTCTGACCAGCCACATAACGCATGACAACAGGCCAATAGCAAACACCAACAACAAATCAGTCAGGGTCACCAGAATTTAGCTCATGGTTGTGCATATTTTCCTAAGTAATTTCTCCCCGACAAAGGTGCAATAGTAATAAATTATTTTGGCTTCAAATATAAATAAACAGTAAAACATGTCAGTGTACATGCACTGGATGAAAAGAAAAGCAAAAGGCTGCAAGTGAGAAGCAGAATCAGATAGAGACTGATCAGAAAGGGAGAAAGGGGGAAAGACTTGATGCTTATTAAACCAAATTGCAACACTTTTGAGACAAATCTTGCTGTACACAGTCCTTGTTTAGAAGCCTCTAGCCTCGGGTTATTCTTGATATAAGGATTTAAAAGACAACTGAACTCTAGCTGATTAGGTTTGAGAGTAATATCAGGATGTCCCTCCTCTAACTTCTCAATTTATTTTATTCAGAAGTGTTTGTCAAACAGTCTACAGGCACTTTCTATCGCTCCCCTAGAAACACACACACACACACACACACGCGCACACACACACACACACACACACACACACACAAAGAGAAAAATACAGGCATTCACAAAATCAAAACAACCAAAAAAA
>OMLM01007400.1:25046-76844 GCA_900302695.1 Helostoma temminkii
AGGGTTGTTTTTATTATTATATATATATATATTTTTTTTGTTTCGCTGAAACGCTTATACCTCAGAGGGGCTCCTGCATGCTTATGATATGAGAGTGGGCAAACCATGTGTTTTAAAGGTTTGAAAGGGATGAAAACATATTGAAATAAAGCTCAGACACCGTATTTATCAACTAATAAATAATGCAAAACTATAGAGAGAGATGGGAAGAGCAACAGAAAATCACAGGGCCATCCAGTGGGCATACCACTGACAGCAGAGGAGTGACACCGCAGAGATTCACACACCGCTGCTCCTCAAAGTCAGTTTCCCCTCACACCGTCTCTGGAGACCTGCACCACATACACACTCATGAAAGGTGTGAAAATCTGATTTCCCAAAAAGGATCGGTAATTCTCTGTGAGGGTGGAAGCCACAATCAATAAATCATTGCTAAGTAGATTGTAAAGAAAAAAAATTATTCCCCGTTGGTATCAGTGCATTAGGATTCTCCTGAGGATGGATGAGGCAAGATGGGGGTGTGAGACAATCTCAATAAAGAAGAGGCAAATCATACCTTTGGCATTCATCTGGACTCTGGAAGCAGCTGTCAGCACAGCGAGGAAGGACGGGGAGAGTCTGAGAGATGTGGCCACCATTTTCAGCAATATCTGAAAATTTACAAAACCATTGAGCTAACGTGTTGTTTTTAAAACATGTGCACAAACAGTCCTGAAGATGAACTGAATGTCTGAAGCTCTGATCTCTCACCCTGACATTAAAAACAATAAAAAATGATTTAATTAAAGGAATGCAAATAGACTTTATTTATCATTGGGGGCATAAAGTAGGCAACAAGTTAAAAATAAGTGTAGCTACTTACTTGCAGAGATGGTAGTACTTAAGTACTGTACCTAAGTATACTTTTGAGATATTTGTACTTTATTAGAGTATTTCCATTGTATATTACCTTTACTTTTACACACATTTGTATCATCACTTTCAACTCTGGGCAAATCTGGACAAGGCTTGTACATTATGTTATCAAATGTATCAAATTCTAGAAAAGATATAAGGTACTTTTAGTGGAGTGGCTGCATTTGCACTTTTAGTTACCTTCGTATAGGGTTTGTGTACTTTACATACCTCTGCTTACTTGTAACGTACTTTAACCGTCAGAAAATAACAGATAGTTTGGATAACCCTCAAGTGTGTCCAGAATTAAGACAGTTAAGTCTGAATTATGTAATGAAAAACAAACCCTGTAGCTGCTTTTGTAAAATAAAAAATGGAAAACAAGCTAAAATACTAACCTGAAGTTAACTGACGCCATATCGCTCCTTGCAACGGCTAGGGTCATCTTCGCGCCAAGAAAACTCCAATACCCAGAATGCCTCACTGCTCTGTTCAGTCATGTGATTTAACTTATGACAGGGAGCAGGCTTCGACAACAAACATCAGTTTGTTCTGTATCGGATATTTTTGTCTTGAAGACAATGTAGCTGCGGTACCGTAGTTATACATTTAAAATATAGTTTCTACACGTATACAATATAATCTTATTGTTTGATTCTACCTGATTTAACGATGGCGGAAGTGGAGGAGGTAAGTGTAGCACGCTAACGTTAGCTGGCTAAATGTTTATGTTTCAGATGTTGCTGCATCAATATAAATGAGCAGTGTGGACTGTAAATATTGTCATCTGATTTTTTTAAGCTTGTTTGCTAAGTTGGCGCTGTGGTTTTTTAAATAGCATGAGCGATAAATGTTTACAATGTTACAGCTTTACAGTGATGTTGGG
The DNA here is from genome assembly GCA_900302695.1 of Helostoma temminkii. Classification (NCBI taxonomy): domain Eukaryota; kingdom Metazoa; phylum Chordata; class Actinopteri; order Anabantiformes; family Helostomatidae; genus Helostoma; species Helostoma temminkii. The sequence goes on from OMLM01007400.1 coordinate 26,827, forward strand.
TGTACTCTAAAGAAAAATGTAGCTAGCTAAACCTCAACTACACTGTGTGTATTTGAGCACATATCAAATCTAAACGCACCGACCTCAATATTTGTGATGTTTACTTTGCCAGTAATTGTCGTTAGATTGTTTAAAGCCGTTTTTTTTCTTTTAGGGGACAAAACCAAGTGATGAATCCACAGAGGAGTCTGAGGTGAGCTAGTCTCTTCTGTTTCCTACAAAAAGTGAGAAGATGCTTATTTTGAGTCAAGAGTTTCATGTGTCATGCAGCAGCACCGATATGTCAATGTGGAAATGCATCAGAAGCAACATAGTGTTGACATCAGGGGTGTGCAGGTTCTGTCTGTCAGTGTGAAGTGAAACAAAGCTTGCTTCCTTCTGAAAGGGCTAATACATAGCCTGCCTTTATTAACCTGCATGTCTACTGAGCTTGATCCCAGAAGGATCTTTGTCAGATTGTGAGAGGTGTCAAACACTCATGAATTACAGATAGCTCTCCAGATCCATCAATATTATGACTGACCTTCAGCATGTTGCAGTATACCTGCGCTTCTGAGAATCACAAGTAGGCTAAATAAAATATAGCTTTACACATCATTCTGGCAGGAAGGGGAGTTTGTCTTTACAGGAAACAGAGAATAGAGGCAAATGTCAGTTAAGCTGCAGCGGACGATTGCATCTCTCCAAAGAAAGCAAGTAGTCAAAGGAAAAAAAAGAAATTCCCAGACTTGTAAATACAAATGGTTCCTACGTCCTGTTTCCCAACTGTGCAACGTGTGTTTGGTACTGTAGGACACAGACACTCATAGGGAAACAAGTAACGGAGCATGTGATTATGCATGTACTGTGGCTGCACCTGGCTGATCATTTACTCTGAATACTGCAAAATACTGCAGCTTGTTTGGTGTCTTCTACTGCTGCTTCGTTTTTACAGCAACTTCACTGGATGAAGGCAGTAAGAGCCTGTGTGCTTTACTGTCTGCTACTCACAGAAATGAGCAGGATAGCGGTTTGTCAGAATTGTGGATTTTAAAAGTTAAAGGCATTTTCTTCACCTCCCTTGGAAATTGTCCAGACAAGTTTTTTTTGTAAGGACAGTACAGCAATAACCCCGGCTGTGCGCACTTGTCTGTCTTGTTTTGAAGCCCAAGCCATATAAATGCAGTAGTGCAAAAGGTTGTGAAATTATTTTGTGTGTGTGAATGTCTGTAAGTTGTAATTCTTTGTAACTTCCTATCTTTATTTAAAATTAGTTCCAATATTGAAGAAGAATTTGTCCTTTTTTTGTCAAAAGTTTGCAAAACATTCTTCGATTTTACAGTAAGCCTCTAAAAAGCGTGAACAGGTGCTGTAGCTGAGAAGATGGCTGACTTTCTAGAGCCTTGGTTAAGTATTTGAAAGAGGAATTTTATCCTAAATTGGTAGAATGGACTAGTCATTGCTATCTTAAACTGCCGTTATGAAGAATATTATGCAGAAATGGTCAGAACACAAATGCTTGCTCAGTGGTTGACACAAGAGCAACATACAGTACAAGATATTTAGTCATAAAATGTGACATAATTTCAACCAACTCTCTTCCTTAGGTGAGCAAGTGATCCTACTGACATCTTAAAAAAGTATTTGCCACGCCCTTGCTAAATCATGGATGAACTGATTAACCAAAGTTTTTTATAACCAAAAAATAAATTAAAAAAGAAATAATCTTTCTCACTTCTCATGAAACAGACACGCTTCTTCTGATGGTGTTTTTCTTTAAAGTTTTTCACCCCGATATTATACCTCACTTGTAAGTTGCTTTGGATAAAAGTGTCTGCCAAAAGACTAAATGTAAATGTAAAGCCAAAGCCAGTTCTAAGGCTTAGGACTCCTGTGAACCACATTGAGAGCCATTATCCACAAATGGAGATAATTTGGAACAGTGGTGAACCTTCTCAGGAGAGCACAACTCACCCAGGAGGTCATAAAAGAACCCAGAACAACATCTAAAAAACTGCAGGCTTTACTTGCCTCAGTTAAGGTCAGTGTTAAGATAGATAAGAAAGAGACTGGACAAAAATGGCATGGGCAAAAGCCACTGGTGACCAAAACACCACAAAGGTTCGTCTCACATTTGCCAAAAAAAAAAAAATCATGATTAGCCCCAAGACTTCAGGGCAAATATTCTGTAGACCGATGAGACAAAGGTTGAACTATTTGGAAGGTGTGGCTTCTGTTACATCTGGCAAAAAACACATTACTTCAAAAAAGGAACATCATATCACCAGTCAAACATGGTGCTGGTAGTGTGATGGTGTGGGGCTGCTTTGCAGCTTCAGGACCTGGACGACTTGCCATAACTGCTGGAACCATGAATTCTGCTCTCTACCAGAATATCCTGAAGAAGAATGACCGGCCACTAGTTGCTGACCTCAAGTTCAAGGGGTTTATGCAGCAGGACAATAATATGAAACACACCAATAAGTCCACCTCTGAGTGGTTTAAAATTTTAAAGAAGTTTTTTAATGGCCTAGTCAAAGTCTGGACTTAAATCTGATAGAAATGCTGTTGCATGACCTCAAACAGGCCGTTCATGCACTAAAAACCCTTAAGTGTGGCTGAATTAAAACAATTCTACAAGGAAGAGTGGGTCAACATTCCTCCAAAGCAATGTGAAAGAGTCATTGAAAACGGAAACGGAAACACTTGAATGCAGTTGTTGCCCCAGGTGTCGCACAACCAGTTATTAGGTTTAGGTGGAATTTATGTTTTCACACAGGGCCAAGCAGGTTTGGATGGCTTTTCCCCTTAATAAATGAAATCATCATTAAAAAAATGCATTTTGTTGTAATCAGGTTAACATTGTGTAATATTAAAATTAGTTTGATAATCGGAATTATGTAAGTGCAACAAATATGCAAAAAAAATAATAATAAAAAATCAGGAAGTTGGCTTTTTCACAGCACTGTACAGAAGAAACAAGTCTTAGTTCAGCTTGGTGTTTGAAAATGGTCAATATGCAAAGACTGTGGCAAAAATATTAAAATCACAAAGGCAAAACAAAGAGCAACTTATAAGAAAAGGCAAAAGTTTGAAAATGGGTGGTTTCTTTCTTGGGTCTAAGTTTGCCTTTGTTGTTTGATACGCCTTTGAAACCCATGACAAATGCCCTCGCATCAGAAATCTCACAACCAGAATACACAGGAAATAGCCTAGATATGGCGTTGTTGAGTGGAAAAGGATTGTTTTTGAAAATAACATTTTTTCCACGCTATTGTCCCCCACCTCCAACCCAGTAGCACATAATGGCAGACAATGTTTTGAGTTGATGCACCCTCTGGGCAGCCACAGACTGTGCAGCATTGGTTATAAACTGAATTATGAGTAATATTCAGGCTGTGACTGGCCGTAAATGTTGGCTCACGGTGGAAAGTGTAACACTGTGGCATATCTTAAGTTTGATTTATGGAAAGATCAAATTTATATATTTCACTGGGGATGAATGGCTTCATGGAAAAAAAAATTAAATTACTTTATGCTGCATTTCCTACAAAATGGTGTAAGATTTTTTTCCTTAAGTATGGCACATGAGAAGAACAACAGTGTCAATTAAAGCACAGTTTAAAAAAATGCATAATAGTAATAGTACAAATGAATATGGTGCATCTCAGTAGAACAGAAGTTGCGAATAGCGACAGACGACCTTATGAGTCTACTTTCTCAACCAGGAGGAGGACAGCGAGGAGGAGCCTAAGCTGAAGTATGAGCGACTCGCCAATGGAGTGACAGAAATCCTCCTGAATGATGCAGCCAGCTGTATGACCGTCCATGACAAGGTAGAGGTTACAATCCACCATGCACAAAGGCATCTCAAGTCCACTCTGAGGTGGAGATTTTACATTGTTTATGTACGCCATTTGAGAGATGTTCTCTTCAAAGTCGATTTTCATGCCCTCTGTTCAATCTGTCAAGGCAGCCCATTATTTTCTCACCTTCCCCTGCTTGTCCTCTCAGGGAGGTACATCAAAGAACACCAGGCACCATTGTCTTCTCCTCTTTTTATTCCCACTCTTACATATTTCCCCTCGTCTTTGCCGTTTGTTGAATGTTGATATTTTTAAGAGGGCCACTCTCAGGGAGATGGTTAGTCGTTGTGGCACCAGCAGCACACATGCAAGTCTGAGCAGAGGAAAAATAATACCCACTTATGTTTCCTCACCTGATGTTTTATTAACCGCCATTGATTTTCATTTATTTATTTTTACTTTGAGGATTTGGTCCACATTTTTTTAACCTCAAAACAGCAACTGTGCCACAGTGAGACATTGCTTTGCTGAAATTCTATATTTGATCTGACTGTCTTTCTTGCCAGGATTTCTGTGCTTGTGAACCTTCTGTCATCCAGCTACCTGTGTGGTCACATCAGCCCCCACCAACCTGGCGAACTCCCACAACCTTAAAGCCATCGAAAGCACATATTGCCTTATGTTGCCTCATATTTTAAGTGTTTGAATCGGAATTTCATTTGAACAATTCTATTCTGATAAATCCCTTTAAAACTCGCTCCACCTCACAAGGTTGAACCCTTTATTTATTTATTTTTGGTTATTTTATTTGGGGAGATTGCAGGGGCTCTGTCTGACATGCTCAGCTGTGCCTGTAAATATAAGCATTTCATTATAGACTGCACTGAAGCATGGTGGGCTCGCCACACATCCACATGCTGGTCTAGAAGGGAGGGGGATTAGGAGGAGGGAACGGAGAAGGGGCTGGGGTGGAAGAACACACACTTAATCTAATGCCAAAAGCCTCCAGTTTCTATAATTTTTTTGTCCCAGTGGACTCACGCACACACTCCTACTGAGACACACACATATGTACACATGCACTTCTGCTGGAGCACAAAACACAGAAACCAGTTGCTGCTCAGTAGAAATAATAGCTCTGTACTGGGCAGGGAGGTGATTGGGTTGCATAGGGAGCATGAGAAGAAGTCAGATGTGCAGTGCATTTATTATGCTTAAGCATTTTAATTTGAGAAAAAATGCCATTTCACACTGTCTGCTTTAATAAATAGGGCTTTTCCACACCCTGCAATTTCACAGTTTTGCCTCAAAGCCCACCCAATCCCCACTCTGCCCACGTCGTTCCAACTCCGGGAAATATTTTTTATCCTCTTCCACAGCCTTCATCAGCACAAGATTTTCCAAAATCTTGAATTGGTTTCAAGTGTCTTCTTGTTTAATTTACATCACATTTGTCCCTTTTCAGTTTCTTGCCCTAGGTACCTATTCTGGGAAGGTCTTCCTGCTGGACATCCAAGGAAATGTTACTCAGAAGTTTGAAATTGTGAGTAAATTAATTTCAGGACATAGTGGAACATGTAAAACATTGCTACTGGCGTTCATGCTCACCATAGGATAAACACATAACTTTTGATCCTTTAACCTTTTATCTAGCACCATCACCAGGTCAAAACATGTTTAACAGTTTGGTTTATGATCAGAAGTGTGCAAAACTAATGACATTCCCCTCAGTCAACTAATATGGTGAACGCAGTAAACAATGCACTGTATAATGCCTCCAAAGTGGAACAAATATCTACATATACTAACTATTTTCTTTAAATGTTGTCAGCCCATTTACTGTGCTCAGACAACTTTCACAAAAAAGTCCTGCTGATATCAATCACTGTAAAAGCAGTATTGTCAACAATGCTATGGAAGCTCATTTGAAAGCATAGCTTTACATGCTACTACTAATCACATTAAAGGCATTTAGTAGTTTCAGTAGTTAACTGCATAAAAATGGCTAAGAAGGTAATTTAACTGCCTACATGTGTTTATCATCAGTTCTAAACAGTAATTCAATTTGCAAGTCAAACAAATTCAGTAATTAAAATCATTTGGTCGGCACAAATGAGCAGTTTGACATCACTGGGTCCTATTACTATAGTGTTGCTGCAAGGTATACATCATTCCCTATGGAAAAAAAGCAACCAGTAGAGAAACAGCTGAAACGTGACTGATGGATTTGTGACACAGTTTAAAAAAGACTTGGTCAGATTTAAATATCTGTACACAATAGCCATATGAACTATAGTTGCTGGAGTTTTTTTCCTTTAGTCTACAAAGAGGCACAGTCAATCTACTATATACACTGCTCAAAAAAATAAAGGGAACCCTTACAGCACATCCTAAATCTCGATGAATGAAATCTTCTAATTGAAAATTTTATTACTTTATTCATTACATAGTGGAATGCATTGAGAACAAAATAACATAAGAATGATCAATGGAAATCAAAATCATTATCCCATGGAAGTCTGGATTTAGAATCATACTCAAAAAAAAATGAAAAAGTCAGATCACAGGCTGATCCAACTTCTGTGGAAATTCCTAAAGACTATTCAAAATGAGGCTCAGTAGTGTGTGTGGCCTCCAAGTGTCTGTATGCACTCCCTACAACGTCTGGGAATGCTCCTGATGAGACGATGTTCTCCTGAGGGATTATCTTCCAGACCTGAATCAGGGCATCAGTCAACTCTTGGACAGTCTGTGGTGCGATGTGGCATCTGTGGATGGAACAAGACATGATGTCCCAGAGGTGTTGGATTGAATTCAGGTCTGGGGAACGGGCAGGCCAGTCCATAGCATCAATGCCTTCATTGTGGAGGAACTGCTGACACACTCCAGCCACATGGGCCTAGCACTGTCATTCGCCAGAAGGAACCCAGGGTCCACTGCACCAGCATATGGTCTTACAATGGGTCTGAGGATCTGGACGACGTTGCAGGCAGCAGAACGTTCTCCACGGCGTCTCCAGACTCTTTCAGAACCATTCCTTTACAGAGGTTGTCCTGCTAATTGCCTCTAATTTCCACCTTTACTGGACTTACATTAGAGTGATCATGTGTTCCCTTTATTTTTTTGAGCAGTGTATATTCATAAAGAGCACCACACTCTCATGACAATCTGAAATTTAAAAGCAACAGTGACGGTACCTCTAGCCTTCTCAGGGATCATGCCAGACTCTTTGCATTGACACATGTGGGACTGTACATCCATTACACACTCAAACCTTCACTTTCTCTTTTTCTGGCATTTCACTTAGTGTGGTAAAATGTCAGCCACAGAGATACCTGCCTACCTCTAAAAACAGATGCCATGATATTATGTCTCCACAGAGTTCAGTGAAGATCAACCAGATCAGTCTGGATGAAAGTGGAGAGCATGTGGGCATCTGCTCCGAGGATGGGAAGGTGAGATCTCTCTGCTCATCACAGCTGGTTACTGAACCTTGGGTCTGCAGCAAAGACTCACCAATCAGGGTTTTTCATCTTTCATAATTCAGCCTCAGATTCATAAAAAACTTACCTTATCAGCTTTAAGCTTTATGCTAATGATGTGGAACTTCAGATGTTTGGTTATGAATTTTCAGACACTTTTTGACACTCTGCGCATCAACCTGAGTTTTATCTCCACTTTATCAACATGTAAACCCATATTTTGGATTTATAAAAAGCTTGTACCAATTTTGAAGAGTAGAGGAAATGATTCAGTCAGCCAACCATCAGCCATCTACGGATACCCTCTCCATGTTCTCCATCTTGCTGTTATCTTGTCTCCTCTCATCATTACCACCACCCTACATGGATTTTACAGTTAAGATATGCACCCTGATATCACCCACCCATACTTCTGGCATCCTGGTAGCAAGACTAAGATCTTGTCGCACAAAAAGTGGAGCAGACAATTAAAATCAATGCTACAGCAATTGTTTGCCCTCAACCAATTCACCTGGCTGTTAATCCTTTGAAATCTAACTTAATCCGTAAGCACTGGTGTGGCTCAAAAAAAGAGATATCTAAGTTTTATTTTACTTCACCTCTTAAAAATGCCTCTTCTTTCTGGACCTGAGAAAAAAAGTGGTTGTCATGTACTCTGATGGTACATTAGATTTTGCTGTAGCCAGCTGAGGCTGTGGTGAAGTCAGAAATTAGGACTCTTGTTTCTAAACCCTGCAGGGTTCAAAGAATCAACTTGTCCACTAATTGGTGACCCAGCGGAGAAGTAGGGAGCCAATCAAAGTCTTTTCTCACCACAATTCCCCCTGCTGGCCTCTGATAGTTGCAGAGGCAGCAATTAAAGAAGAAATTTAGAGATATTCACCTTTTGCTTTCTGTTCTTTGTTTCAGGTCCAAGTGTTCGGCCTCTATACAAGAGAGGGCTTTCATGACAACTTTGACTGTCCCATTAAAGTAAGTGCTTTTGTAAACCTTCAGTCTTTTAGCATATGCACTGTATATGTTATTATTTGTATATAACATCAAGAAATGGTAAAATGTCTTAAAAATCCGGCCTTTGTGTTGTAGGTGGTTGCATTGCATCCTCAGTTCTCTCGATCAAACTACAAACAGTTTGTCACTGGCGGCAACAAGGTAGGTTTGAATAGTACTTTGTACTTGCAGTCATTATGTACATTTTGTGTGATTTTAGACACTTCCTTCCACAGTAATTCGTCCTAATTGTGTCCACGTGAAACCAAATCCTCCTAACCTTTTTTGCTTTGGCTCGACTGAATTCGAAACGCAAGCCTATGTCTGGTGTGAAAGTCTCTTAGTTTTCTGTCTTTTTGCTGGAGTGCTCTCGGGAGAAGTGGCCATTTCACAAAGTGCTGTTTACGCTACTGTTTGCAAGGCAATGCTTCACAAGCACAGTAAATGGATGTCATTATCAAGAGGCTACATAGTCTTAGGACATCCGAGCGCATACAGTGATCTTTTTTTCTAAAAGTTGTCTGTGGTAGGTGTGTCACTGCGGACTTGTTTTTCGGAAGTAAAACACCACATGCCAATTACTCTGCTATGAACTACACTGATGTAGCTTTATTGCACAGCCACCCATTAATAAAGTATACTGACATTTATACAACATGGGTGAGGAAAAACAACTTTTTTTATGAAACCCCATTGTTAGTGTTACTTTGCCATTTTCTTTCAATTGGCGCTGATTCCTCTCGGTTCCAGGTTGTGAAGGCCTCCACAAGGTGCCTGTGATGAAAATCAATAAGCCTCAACGGGAGCCACATCCTGTCAAAGGAAATTCAATTTAGTCTCCACAGTTCTTTTGTCATATCATCTCTTTGTAGAGCAAACTGTTTATTAAAATAGCCCAACTGCTGAATTAAAGAGCCTATACAACCTTCTCTTGGCCTCCTTGGTAATATTATGCACTTTTTGGGCTCTTTTTTTTTTATTAGTTTATGTACTAAGGACAGCAACAATGGAGGGAATGCGAATAAAAGTCTTTGTCCTCTACATCATGTATCGCACAAGGCCTGAACATTAAAGTGCAAATGAGGAAGTAGCTTTCTTACTGCATAGATGCAATTTTCTATTGTAATAAAAACCTTACAACTCTCTCTGAGCGGCCACTACTATGAGAAGACAGGACATAGGCAGAACATAATGCACTGATTGTTTTTATACTTTTTTTAAAATGACAGTGACATTAAATGTTGTTTATCCTAAACCAGCCATTGCGAAAAGAGCGTGGATGTATAAAAGCACACTTTTGATGCATCACATTGTAAACCCTTTAAGTTTTTCTTCTATTTTCTACTTGTAGATCTTCTGCATCGACCATGTAGATCTTTAAAATGACTTTTTCCACCACCGAATGTGAAACTTTTCACTCAAAAAGAGTCTGATGAATGATCTGCCTTTGTTGCCTAAATGCCTCTAATGTGGAACTAAGATCTACATATACCAACTAAAATCTTTTTATGTTATATTATTTTAGAGATCAGTTCGCTACAATTTAAAATAAATCTGTCACTCTGTGTCATTGTTTTTGTATAATCTTCTGTTCATCTACTGCCCTCTGTAGGTGCAACAGAACATCTACAATCTCAGTCTCTTTTTAGCTTCAGATACACACTTTGTGGTATTATATATTGTCTTGATTCCTTTTCTAAGCTGCTTCTATATGAAAAAAACTGGTTGAATCGCTGGAAGACTTCTGTTCTACATGAAGGCGAGGGCACCATCACCAATATTCAGTGGAAAGCTAATCTCATTGCTTGGGCCAACAATGTGGTGAGTGAGCACTCACAATAAAATGCAGATTAAATATATAATATTGAATGTGAAATGGCTTAATGTTTGCTTTCTGTTGTTTTAGGGAGTTAAAATCTATGATTTCAGTACAAAACAGCGGATCACAAATGTGCTGCGAGATAATGTCAGCCTCAGGCCTGACATGTACCCATGCAGTCTGTGTTGGAAAGACAACACCACACTCATTGTTGGTTGGGGTACTTCCATTAAGGTTTGCTTTGTTTCTTTTATAATTAACCAGTCATTACAGGTGCTAGCTGTTGCTGTTTTTCACTGTAATTATCTTATTTATCCTCAGATTTGTGTCGTAAAAGAGCGAAATGCTACTGAAATGAGAGATTTACCGAGCCGCTATGTGGAAATAGGTAAAATACACTGCACTCATTGAACATTAACAATACACTTCATTATTAGAGCAGTTTCTTTTTTCTTGTAATTACAAGGACAGTAGCAGAAGTCAGTAGTAGAACAGCTTTTGTTATCAAGGCGAAGTGGCAGCCTCTGCTGTGAATACTGCAGAATTGTTTCTTTTTCTTAGTTTCTAAAAAGCTGATATAATAATCTGTGACAAATATAGAAATATCATGACAGTAGAGCTTTTATTCCCACGCATGTCGCTATAACGAGGATAGCATCTTTGATTCTGTTTGGTTTTGTTCCTCTTTCCAATAGTGTCTGCATTTGAGACAGAGTTTTTCATCAGTGGCCTGGCACCACTGGCAGATCAACTGGTTACCCTCTTCTTTGTGAAGGATCACATGGTGATGATAGTTTTTTAAACACATATTTACACAGTGGCTATTTTATTAGTTTCTCATGTATAATGTGAAATAAAACAATCCTACCATGAAATATTAGTTGTTACTGTAGTTAAAAATGTTGTATTGGACAACATTATATTGTTCTATATACAACTTTTACTCATTGTTTGTTATTGTGTGCAGGATGAGGACTTTTGTGCTCGGCCTCGTCTCGACATCATCCAGCCTCTCCCTGAGAGCTGTGAGGAAATCTCTTCAGACGCACTGACTGTGCGCAACTATCAAGGCAACGAGTGCAGAGACTACCGCCTTGGTGAGACTATAAAAGCTGCAGAGAAATGTCACACAGCCTTTTACTGCGTTCTGATTTCATTATGCATCAACTATCAAATGCCAGTTGTAATGCGCAGTACGCAGAGACATAAATGTATTTTTAATAACAGAGCATTCAGAGGGCGAGTCGCTCTTCTACATCATCAGTCCCAAAGACATCGTTGTGGCCAAGGAGCGAGACCAGGATGACCATATCGATTGGCTGCTCTTAAAGGAGAAATATGAGGTTTGTGTTTGTGAATTAAATAAATGTTACAAAAGGTTACAATCAACAATGTCAGAGTTTAATTTTGTTTCCTGTTGTTGTGATTTAACTATGACAGGAGGCACTGATGGCTGCAGAGATCAGCTTCAAAAACATTAAGAGACATGATGTCCAGAAAATTGGGATGGACTACATCAATCACTTACTGAAGAAAGGGGACTATGACACTGCTGCAAGGTAATTTTATGTTGTACACTGATCTGCTCTATGTTATCAGGGTCCATTCTGCTAAACCTTTCCATTGTAAGAGCTAGGTTCACATCCTCTACTGTATACAAAAACAGAACGGTTCCCTTACAATTTGTGTTTTACAATTTGTAATGCTAATGAACACTTTTAAATGTCATCCAGTGAATTGTTAAGTGTTTACTCACTTTTCACTAACTTTACAATGGATAGTGTACAAATAAAACGAGATCCAATTACCTGTAATACGGACAGTATTTAGAGTGAGGGGGCAGCAGTGGCACAGTTGATAGAGAGGTTTCCTCTTAACTCCAGCGTCAGTGGTCACCGAAGACACCGAACCTCCAGAAATGTCCCCCAAAAAAAGTCCCAACCACTAAAGTTGCACAGACTAATGTACTCTGGGTGCCGGGGTATAATTGGTAAGAGTTGTGCCAGGAAGGTCATTCGGTATAAAACCTGTGCCAAACCCAACTACAGGAAGGCAAAGAAAACATTCAGTACATTAGAGAGTATGCACAATTAAGTAAAGATTATGTAGTTTAACAGGTTAATTCAAAAGTTCATTTAGTAACTTAATTTAGCTTCAAGCAGAACACAGAACAGAACTGCAGTTCAGTTGTTTTATTTTTGTCTAACTACCTTTTCCAATGTCAAAAATTAACTTAAATGCTAAATGCTTTTTTTCTGTGCTGTATGACATTGATTTCTCAAAAACTATCTCTACAGCAAGGAACATGTCCACTGCTAAATTCACAAAACAGAATGTTCTGTTTTGAATGTTTTCAATGCAGGAAGTGTCAAAAGGTTCTCGGCAAAAACATGGAACTGTGGGAGAATGAAGTCTACAGGTTCAAGACTATTGGACAGTTGAAGGTGCATCAGAATAGCTGTTAACCAAGCAATCTCATGTATTTCAATGCCATTATTATCTGATTATGGTTCTGAAACTGTAATGAAATGTCATGCATTCATTTTGTTTTGTGCTTTTCAAGTTTTACCACCTCACACTCTACTTCTCTCCAATCCAGGCCATCAGTCAGTATTTGCCCAGAGGGGATCTGCGTCTCAGACCGGCCATCTATGAAATGATCTTGCATGAATTCCTCAAAACTGATTATGAGGTACTTCGTCCCACGATGCTCTTTAAATCTTGTTTCAATCCTGTGGTTGACAAACATCAGCTGAAAGTCCATCTCCCATGCTTTTCTCCTCACAAAGGGCTTCGCCACATTGATCCGAGAATGGCCAGGAGAACTTTACAATAACATGGCCATTGTTCAGGCTGTGAACGATCATCTGAATAAGGACCCCAAGAACAGCATCTTGCTCACTACGCTGGCTGAACTGTGAGTGAACATGTGCATGACAATATTTAGATACTGAGTGCAATACAAGATGTTACTTGTAATATTACAAAGGAATGAGACTTTTTCTGTGGCAATTTTATGGAAATTGGCATGATCTGTTTAGTATTTACCCTGCAGGGGTAATTTACTGACTTGAAAATAACAGCTGTCAGAAGAAATGCTCTACTGTACAGTTAAAAATTGACTTGTCGATGTTTGATGCAGCTACACCTATGACCAGCGGTACGACAAAGCCTTAGAAATCTACCTGAAACTGCGACACAAAGATGTTTACCAGCTGATCCACAAACACAACCTTTTCTCATCCATAGAAGACAAGATTGTACTGCTCATTGACTTTGACAAAGAGGTAAAATAAAACTAAAGATATTTTTGGTTTCTTCATGTTATTGTCATATTTCTTTTTATTTAAAGCGCCTTGTATTGTATGGTGCTTACATAGTAATAGCTGTTTTGCTTAACAAACCTCTAATATTGATAGTTTTAACACTAAGTCATATTGCTTCTGACTTTCTGCTGCCAGAAAGCCGTTGACATGCTTCTTGACAATGAGGACAAGATAACAGTAAGTGTACTTTTATACTTCCACAATTATATGTTCTAATAAAACTACACCATACACTGAAACCTTGTGGTTTTTGCTCTGTTAACAGACAGACAAAGTGGTGGAAGAACTAACGGACAGGCCTGAACTTCTGCATGTGGTGAGTTTGACATGTATATTACTTTAAATATTATCACACTAATGCTCATAATATAATTCAGAACTCACTGTAGCGTGTTTTGCTCATCTTTTCTTCACAGTATCTCCATAAACTGTTCAAGCGGGACCACCACAAAGGCCAAAAGTATCATGAGAGACAGATCAGCCTGTATGCGGAGTATGACCGACCAAATCTATTACCTTTCCTGAGAGACAGCACCCACTGCCCTCTTGAAAAGGTACATTTATTACATCTAATTCCACCACACATCCACGTTTTACAAAGTTAAAACTCACAATTTATGTCTTTGTCACTCAGGCTCTTGAGATTTGTCAACAGAGGCACTTTGTAGAGGAGACTGTCTTCTTGCTCAGTAAGTGTTAATGAACATCTGTATGTCCTTATTTGAACTGAATACAAGGACACTAATCCTTGCATGTGGTTCTCAGGCAGGATGGGGAACTGCAGACGGGCTCTGCAGATGATCATGGAGGAATTAGAGGATGTGGGCAAAGCCATAGATTTTGCTAAAGAGCAGGACGATGCAGAGCTGTGGGAGGATCTCATCTCTTACTCTATTGATAAACCACGTACGAAAGTCTCCTATTGACTTCTAAACGTGTGTATGCTGCCTTTACTGTTATATGTCTCATTATTTGTTGGTTTTCTCTTTATGCAGCGTTCATCACTGGCCTCCTTAATAATATTGGTACTCATGTTGATCCCATTCTGCTCATCAATCGCATAAAGGAGGGCATGGAGATTCCAAACCTCAGAGATTCACTAGTAAAAATCCTCCAAGACTACAATCTACAGGTTAGAAATCTTCATTTTAGATTAACATGTATTTTGCTCGCTTAAAGTTTTAAAGATGATGAAATTAAGTAACTAATTATATCAGTAACTTTTAAATGCTAGTGGCAGCAGTAAAACACTTGTTGAAAGAAACAACTAAAAGGACAAAAGTGATAAAGAGACAAGTTCAGTAATTAATTGTTTAATAAGCAATTATCAGCTGAAAACATGAGCAAAACTAAAACAACATTGCTTAAAGGTATAGTGACAGGAGGGTTGCATGTATATTCTATTTTAACAAAAGACCAGGTTATTACATTTGAATATGTCTCAAGAGAGTTTACATCAAATTCAACTCTATCAATTCTCTCTGACCCTTAAGTCAGATACAGAAAAACTTACTCGACCGGCTTTTTATGTTTGACCTGAGCAGTTTCATTGAGAAGAGTCTATAACTTTAGCAATGTTTAGAGTGATTTTAGAGAAAAACTGGTTCTGTGATGAAGTCATACTTGTGCATACATGTTTTCAACTCAGATTTAAAATGATCACAGAGAAGCCTCAGGTGCCTTTTCTGGGAATCTTCCTTAAGGTAGAAATCAAGGCCATTATGAGTTGCTTTTTCACAGCAGAGCCAAAACTCATGGAAGATTTAAACAAGTCTGCTTTTATGCTAGTATACCCACCACATTGATAATGAAATCTGTTGGGCTTGAACAGTCAGTGATGTTCTTCACTGCACATTAGGCATGGGAAGGTTTGAGATTCTGACGGTATGATAACCTTAAGCAAAAATATCAGTGTGTTATTGTACCTGTAAGGACAGGTAAATGTGCTCCAAAATGGAAGTGCTTTGGTAAAATGTATAGTACTGGATTAGGCATAAATGTAAATAATATGTAAGCTCCTGCAGTGGAAATGGGCCTTTAGAAACTGGTTATCAGGTCTGGACTTTGTGTGAAGTGGTGTATTTACACATAGAACTCAAAGCAGGAGATGTCTGGGTAAGAGTGCGTTCTCGCTGGAGGAAATAGTCCATTTGGTTTCGGTGACTGGGGATCTCTGGGCAGAACATGTAGGAGGCAAAAAGCCTGGAGCAGTTCAGGATTCCAGTGCATGTGTGAAAGCAGCTTTAAAATCGACAATCGAAATGTTTCCTCATTTCTCAGATTCTGTTGAGGGAAGGATGTAAGAAGATCCTAGTGGCCGACTCCCTTTCCCTGCTGCAGAAGATGCACCGAACACAGATGAGAGGAGTCAGGGTCGATGGTGGGTGCACACTTTTCAAAGACAAAAGCAATGGAGGCCTTTTAAACCATTTAAATCTTGTTGTTGGGTTTTCCTTTCAGAGGAGAACATTTGTGAATCTTGTCATGCAACAATATTACCGTCAGGTGGGTTCTCCATGAAATTATTTGCACATTTTATGTCATAATGTATCTGATAGCTATTTATAGCTAGATTATGCTTCACACCTGTGTTTCAGACATGGCCAAATCCTTCGGTGTGGTGGTTTTCCACTGCAGACACATGTTCCATAAAGAATGTTTACCATCTCCAGGGACAGTAAGTAACAGCACATCCTTAAAATTCTGCCCTCTTAACATATTGCATTTGTCTTTCCACATTATTACAGTCACTGTCATATCATACACTCTCAAACACATCTGATTTCTGACTTCTTTATCTTTCCTGTCTCAGTTTCCTGGAGTACAGTTTTGTAACATCTGCAGTGCGAAGAGGCACGGACCAGGAAGTGGAATACTGGAGATGAAAAAGTAATGGAATTTATGTGCTCACAGTGCTGTTATTGATGCTTTTATTCCCCTCCCTGTTGTTTTCCTCTTACTGTCAGTGCACTGATCAATAAAAATCACTTTCCCTCAGTCTTTCAAATATACACTTGCAAAAATGCAAAAAAATGTTATTGTATTGTCTGTACATTTAAATCTAACAACAAAGTGCTTGTGTTTGTCATGAATGTGATTTGGTGTCTGAAAAATAAAATCACATAGAAGCTATCTGTGGTACACTCTTCCCTATAACTCAAGTCAGAAGAATGCAAAATGTAAGGGTCTAATAGTTTTTATCCATGGTAATGGAAATGGATGTAGAAGCTTTTCTCCATAATTCGAGGCAATGCAAAGTTAATCCTCCACAGCACCATATATAATATTTAAAAAACTGATTCCAACTAGAAAGAAAATTCATTTTGTATGGTATTTATAGAGGAACTTTTGAAACATTAAACATGCCGATGCTTCACACCTGTATAAAAACAAGTTGATTAATTGCATCATATCAAAATGGGAAAAAAACCTAACATGTCAAAGGTGTTTTGGTCACACAACAACATTTTGTGTCAGATAAAAAAATCTGCCACGAAGAATCGGACAAATCCAGGTGTGAGAAGCTACAGAGACAGACCCAATATAATTTAAAGCTGTGACTATGTATGCTGCCAAAGGGGGCTTCACCAAAGGGCTCAGTCTTTAAAACTACACAAACTACTTATAAATAATTAAATATGTTGTAAGTTTTATAAACTAATGAAAATGGCTCCACCTTGTGAAGTTAACAACAAAAAGAGTCAAGGACACATTGATGAACAAAGATAATGTTCTGGTAATCCAGAACTGATGAAGCCTTCTGGATGGAAGAACCAAGAAACAGTCCAGTTGCTACTTAACAGGTCATGTTTATCCCAAACGTTCTGTTAAGTAGCAACTGGACTGTTTCTTGGAAGAACCAAGAAATGGCCAAATCCTTCTTGGAAGAACCAAGAAACAGTCCAGTTGCTACTTAACAGAACGTTTGGGATAAACATGACCTGGATGACTGAGAACCTTAATAGACACAAATGATAATGGCATATACTGTATAAAGTAACACAATCTCATAAATTTTATAAAAACCCAACTAGGCAGATTTATGATGAAAAGTATATCCAATATGTCCTATTGGACATATATGTGTTACTGTGTGTTTTCCCTAAATTACAGAGGTGATGTAAGTACTAACATCCCTTAGTAAAATAACAGTGGGCCTATACAAAAAAACAAAAATGTTACTTGCAGACTGCAAAATAGGATATTACACAAAAATGTATTTAATATTATTGCCTGATGGTCACCGATGTGTTTATGAGTTAATCTCCAGTGGGGAAAGGTAACCATGTACATCTACTCAAGTACTGTACTTAAGTACAGTTTTGAGGTTTTACTGGAGTATTTCTTACTTGTACTTTCAATTCAGAGGTAAATTTTATATTTTTATTCTACCACACTTCTTACACTATCAATTTAATTTGCCATTATTGTCACCTTCGAACGTTTTGTGAAGTTCAGTGCTGTTTTACATAACATACATTGTTTTTTTACTGGAGTACTTTACTTTATGTACTTTGTAATAGCTATACTTCATATTGAGGAATGAATTGGTGGTAAAAGTGGTATAGTGGAATAGTTATTTAGGCAAG
Source organism: Helostoma temminkii (assembly GCA_900302695.1). Lineage (NCBI taxonomy): Eukaryota > Metazoa > Chordata > Actinopteri > Anabantiformes > Helostomatidae > Helostoma > Helostoma temminkii. The sequence continues at coordinate 44,818 of OMLM01007400.1, forward strand.
TGCTTGCAGCTCTGTTCATCACTTTATGTTGCAGCTGGTAATGAGAAAGCTAATTTTAACTCACATATACACTGTTTTCATAATCATATATTTTGAATCTAATAATTATAATATGGATTATTTTCCATTCTCATGGTTTCCATGCAACTGGTTCATCAAAAGTAATATGATTACAATGTATTTTGTATTGTTAATCAGATTCTGAAAAGTAACAAGTTACTAGTGGTAATCAAAGAAGTGTAAAGTGGAGTAAAAATAAAATATTTGCCTCTAAAATTAAGTATGAAGTGGCAGAAAAATGGAAATATTCAAGCAGAAATCTCTCAAGTCTTTACTTAAGTACAGTATTTACATTTACTTAGTTACTTTACACCACTGTCAAGCCATCATAATCGGATGAGGACACCCCTGACAGGAGGTGATTGATTTTATATTGACTGCAAAATATAGTAAAGTAGCTCTACAGTAAACAGTTTTGCACCCACATAAGTACAAAACTATTGAGGCCTGTCAACAATATCACATGCATGTGGTTTAGACTACATATTATTTTTAGAAATATCACCAAGCAAGTACACGCCGGTTGGTCATGTGTCATTACGTCTCTACTCCCAAGTTTTTCGTTAATTAATTTACATACTTCTGGATACTTTACATACTTTTGTATCATTAACGTGAATCTGAAATGCAATCAGTTTTGTCAAATACATAGTACAAAGTAAAATAGTTAGTATTCGCTTCTGAAATTAAGAGAAATAGTGGACTTTTTGTTGAAAATTCAACATGCAAAAAAACTGAAAAAAATTATATAAGTACAGCTTTTGCGTAAATGTGTTTAGCTGCTTTCCAAATTCAGTAAAGCACCTAAATTACTAATTTCCAGAACAAAATCTGGATTTTTCAGTCGGCCTGGAGGGTGCGTCACATCCGCCGTCTCTCTCCGGAAGTACAGTTAATTTTTATTCACAGGAAAAAAAAACAGCTGTTGTTGAGAAACATCAAAAGTGAGTTTCATTGACGAATGCCGTGCCTTTGTGTTTTCGCTGATATTAGCGTCGTTCTGTCCGCTGTGTGAACTCTCTTCTCGTTGTGTCTGGCTGCTGTTTTGGCTCATTTGACCAGCGACTCTGGCTTCGCTCATTTGTTGCGAGTTGGCTGCTGCTAGCGTTAGCTCCCATCACTGTGGAGTTCAGCTAGCACAGCAGCCACACTCAGCTAGATATCTGACCATTTCTGTGTGTATGCACATGAATCTCTGTCGACTGGTTCACCTGCAGTCAGCTAACTTGAACAGATGGTGATTAAGCGAGTGAATGTGGCTGGTACATCGTGTTGCTCGTTAGCCAGCTAGTTTTAACTGCGGTTCATTAGTGTTTATGTCCAACGTTACCCAGTCTTGTTGCTTGAAGGAAAACCAGGTAGCAGTTAATGCATTTTGAAACAGATTATAGTTCATGCTAGTATAAAAAAACATTGATCTTACTTACAGGGCAGTGATACAGATGTATAATTTTTTGTGATGTTGTTTTAAGGCATGTTCTCTATCCTTAGCATTCAGTTACTCCACCAAAGAGGGAAGGAGAAAATGCAAGATGCTAGGAATAATTTGTTAATCCTAAACAGTTTTATAGATGTAGAAATTTTGCTAGCTTTATTGTGTTTATTTAATTTATTTCTGTTTAATGTTTTGACAGAATGCCGGCCTCAAAGAGAGGACCGGCTCCTCACGAGTCTCAGTCCAAGATGAGGAAGTTGGATGCAGATGGGAAGGCTCTGCCATCCAAAACTGAAGCAGCTAACATTAATAGGTCACTTAAAACAGGAAATACGCAAGATAATGCAGCAGCCCCGCGGACTAAGAAAAAGCTGTCTGCTTCAGCAGAAGATGGAAATAAACCAGCCAAGTCATCCAAACAGAATTCCCCTCCCAAGGAATCAATTTCTGACCCACCTGTAAAAAAAGCCAAGCTCCTGAACGCCACAAGTGCCTCCAGTGGAGAAGCTCCCTCACAGAAAGCTAACTCCAAAGATTCGCTGAAACGAACAGCCTCTACAGACTCTGATGATGAGTTCAGTAGTGATGGTAGTAAGATTGACTTCTTCAGAGAGCGGGACGATGGTGACAAGGCCCGGTGCATCAGAAAATATTCAAACCGAGTCAAAGCAAAGCGCAAGGCTGAAGAGTCTTCTTCTGACCCACAGGAGACAAGCCAGACGTTACCATCAGCACCCACAGACTTTATACAGATGGACCACAATTATGGTAGATTCTCAGATTCACCTAGTATTCAAGGCATGGTTGAGGTATATCCCAATGAGAAACAAGAATCTGCAGACTCTGTCGCTGAACCAGAGAGACAAGAAAGCTCAGATAATGGGACACAAGCAGAGTCAAAGGAAACTGTAACAGGGAGCACAAAGACTAGCAGCGACTTTGAGTGTGCAACTGAAGACAGTAAAAATGAGGAATTAAAAAATGTCGAAAGCCAAAGGCTCATAGACAATGAAACACTACCATCACCTAGAGAAACGACAGACTCTGCAGCAACCACAGAAATGTCTTTCATTACATCTGATGCTGAGGAAAGTGAAAAGAAGGATGTTGCAGAATCCATTATAAGCCAAGCAGATGTAGATGATAAAACACTAGCATCGTCAGTGGAAACACTATGTTCTGGAAGAGGAGAGGTGAATCCAAACCTTGAAGGTGAAAACCAGGCAGGTGAAAATACAGCCTCGGCTCGCAGACCAGAAATTCAGACAAATGTGAACAGTCAAAATGAAACAAAGGAGACCAAATCTATTGAAGATGAACATGAAATAAAGGGAGCAATTGAAGCAGCCAGTGTCTCAGCGGAACACAAAGATGTAGGTGTAGAAGACAAAGCATCAAATGAAAGAGCCTGTACATCAGAAGAGATCTTGATAGGAAATAATAATCCAGAGAGCGAATCAGACCTCAGTGTCAAAATTCAAGTTACTTTTAAGGATGAACCAAAATCTGTACACATGCAGGACCAAGTGCCAGAAACAGTTACCAACTCATGTGATGCTGTGTACAAAGTAGTTAAAAAGTCTGAAGAAAAGCTTGAAGAAAGTGAAAGAAAAGGAGTTGAGTTCTCATCGTCTGAGTCTTCCGCAAGTCCTGAGTCTTTTGTTGTGTTACAACTGAGCCATGGCACAACCGACAGCTGTACTGAAATATTGACACCTGATTGTGAGGCTGTTCATGAGCAAAGAGAAAGCGAGGGCCTCTCTGAGTGCGTGACTCTCCCAGCAGGTCAAATAGATTTAGACATGCAGCTGAAAATAACTTCAGAGGAGGTGTCTGACTCAGCAGCTGGACAGAATAAACAAAACCACAGAGTTTTTGACCACACTACAGAAATAACTGCTGAAGTTAAGGAAGATGTGGTGGTTGAACATTCTACAGGTATGGAAGAAGAAAAGGAGAAAAACCTTGTGTGCACATCTGCAGCTAATAGTGAAATCAAAATGGATGTACCGGCATCAATGTCGGCAGAGGAGGAGATTTCTAATCCAACCCCTACAGTGGAAACACAAAGCCAGAAAAGCCAAGAAATTTGTGAACCTACCGCAGATGTTTCTTCTGAACTGAGTAAGGATACAGTTGTTGAAAATTCTAAAATTATGGAAATGCAGACTACGTTACCATCAGAAATTTCTCATCTAGCCTCCAGTGTGAAGATAGAAAATCAGACAGAGCAAAATAGCAAAGATATTACTACAAATTTTCATGGAGATATGGTGAAAATTTCTCATCCACCCCCACATGTGGAAATACAAACCCCTAAGGACCAAAACAGCGAAGATGTTGCTACATGTATGTCTATAGATGTACATGAAGATGTGATGGAAAATTCTGAAACATTGAAAAATGAAGATGAGGGCTCTGCATGTGCTAGTGCACCTGAGAGCCAAAACGAAGTGGAAATGCAAACTATGACAACCTTAGAGATTTCTAATCCAGCTTCAGCACTGGAAGAGAAAAGAGAGGAGAACCCAGAAGTGGGTGAAACCATCTTAGACTTATCTGATGAGGTTCACACACACACAGCTGCAAATTGCCAGAGCACACAAGAAGAACGCAGGGTTGATACTGCATGTGTTGCTGCCTGTGATAATCAAACAGAAGTGGAGATGCAGATTGCAACCACATCAGAAGAGATCGCTAACCAAGCACCCACAGTGGATATACAACAACAGGGAATCCAGGAAGACAGTGAACCTACCACAGATATATCTAAAGAATTTCATGAGGAAGTTGTAGATTCCAAATTTGTTGAAAATGAAAACGAGCTGAATATTGAATGCATGTCCACTCCTGAGAATCAAATTGAAATGGAAATGAGGACTGCATCAGTATCAGATATTTCTAACTCAGTAGAGATACAAACAAGTGAAGTAGCAGTGGATGTAAAAAATCTGGAAAAAACAGAGGACGTTTCTAACGCATCACCTACAGTGGAAATACAAAAACAGATAATGCCAGAAGTCAGTGAACTTATCACAAGCGTATCTGATGAATATCATGATGATCATAAAACTGAAGATTTTAAATTTGTTCAAAATGAAAATGAGAATTTTGAACCTGTGGCTGCACCAGAGAGTCAAATTGTAATGGAAATGCAGACTATGTCACCATCAGAGATTTCTAACTCAGCTCCATCAGTGTCAATACTAGAAGTGGACACAAAAACTGCAGAAACCTCAGAGGAAATTTCTAACTCAGCTACTTTAGTAGATATACAAATGAGTCAAATAGAAGTGGACATACAGACAGCAAAAACACCAGAGGAGATTTCTACTGCATCACCAAGGGTGGAAATACACCAGGGAAGCCAGAACAACAGTGAATCTACAGCAGACAGAGCTGATGAATTTCATGATGATGGTTGTAAAATAGAAAATTCTGAATTTTCTGAAAACGAAAACAAGCTGAATTTTGAAGAAGTGGCTGCTCCTGAGAGTCAAATTGAAATGCAAATGCAGACAACGTTAACATCAGAGATTTCTGCCTCAGACACTTTGATAGAAATGCAGACGAGTGAAATAGAAGTGTATATGAAGACTGCAAAAACGACAGAGGAGATTTCTAACACATCACCTACAGTAGAAATACAACAACAGGACAGCCAGGATGTCAGTGAACCTACCACAGACATGTGTGCAGAGGTTGACCAAGACCTAATGATTGAACATTTTGAAAAAATGGAAAAGGAAGATACAGTGAGCTTGTCTGTGACTATACCAGAGACTCTAATACAACTGGAAACACAGGTTGCATCAATTTCAGATATTTCAAATCCAGACTCCTCAGTGGCAATACAGAGTGAGAAATGCCAAAATGAAGTAGATATGGAGACTGCAACATCATCAGAGGAGATTTCGAACATTGAACCTGCAGTTGAAATACAGAACCAGAATATTCAGGATTGCCAGGACCACAGTACAGATGTACATAAGGAACCTCTCACTATACCAGAGAATCAGAAAATGGAAATGAAAGCGAAACCATCAGAGGTTTTTGTTCCAGGCTCTGCAACGGAAATGCAAGACCAAGACACTGAACCTACAGTAGAAACATCAGAAGAAGCTGAAAACTGTCTAAGGATTTCCACAAATGAGAAAAAAGATATGACAGAATATGTCAGTGCTACTGAGAGTCCACAAGAAATGGAAACACAGACAACAGCAGCACCAGAGATTTCTACTTCAACAGCAGTAGAAACACAAAATTACAGAGGTCAGGAGGTCAGTGAACTCACTGCAGATACTGAACTTCAAAAGGATTCAGTTGTTGCTTATACTAAGAGTAAGGACAACAAGGAAGAGCTTAGTACTCAATGTGTTACTGTCTTTGCTACTGAGAATCAAATAGAAATTGATACTGAAGCAACAGCAATATCAGAAGAGATTTCTGATCCAGGATCTATGATGGAAGTACAAAACCAGAGGAACCAAGAGGTTCATGAACTCAGTACAGACACAGAACATCAAAATGATGCACTTGTTGCTTCTACTGAGAATAAGGAAAACAAGGAAGCAGATATGACTCAATCTGTTGGTGCTACTGAGAATCAAATTGACTTAGATGCACAAACGACAGCAACACCAGAGGAATTTTCTGATCCAGGATCTGTAACAGAAGTACAAATCCAGAAAATCCAAGAGGTAGGTGAACTCAATACAGATTCAGATATTCAGAAAGGTCTAGTTACTACAAGTTGCATGGATGAGGAAAATGAAGACACGGCTACTGCTCGACCTGAAAATGTTTTGCAAGTTCAAACAAATATGGAAACAACTGGCACGCCTGAAGAGATTTCTAGACCAACACCAATAACAGAGCAGCAAAATCATGAGATGCAAGAACTCACTGAACACACTGCAACCTTATCAGATGTAATTGATGAACCTCTTCATATACTTCAGAACAAAGAATACATGGCTGAGACAGAGCCTAGTACTAACAACACCCAAGTGGATATGGATGTAATAAGTGGATCAATAGAAACTGTAGATTATGCTTTAGAAGAGGAAACACGAATGCCGATGATTAATGAGGCCAAAGAAGAGGCGGCAGTCATTTCTAATGACAAGACTGATGAAACAGTCACTAATATTGAAGAACAAGGAGAAGGAAGTGAAAGCAGTGAAGTCATTCTTTTTGTTTGTGACCAAACAAGTGACACTGATCTTGTAATTCAGGCGTCAGAAGAGCAGATTAAGACAATTAACCATCTTCAAGAAAACCAGATAGTGTATGAGCCAATTAGTAGTCCAGAGAGTCCTGAAGATAGGGAGATTTCTGCACCGTCCGAGAAGCACGATGGTGTTTCTTTGCTGGACATACAGAACACAGAAACCTATCAGATGAAAGAAGCCACGCCTACTAATGAGGAAAACAAAGATGCTTCATCAGTGGAAAATGAGGAACTTGCTAAGGAAACATTTTGTGTCTCAGACACCCAAGAATCAATTGAAATGGAAGTCAACACCATCAGTGTGCCAGAGACTTTTGTCACTCCGCTCCTGGAGCAGAGTGATGTGATTGTAGATGTGAAACAAGCTGCAGTCGTCAGCTCTAGTGATGATATCAACGTGCCAGAGGGCTGGTCTGAAGACGCAACAGAAAAGAGTGAAGGGAATGGCTTTGCAGAATGCGTTGGAGGCGCAGAGCTTTCTGCACAGGTGCAGGACACTGGACTGGTGGCAGATGTCACAATGACAACAACCACCACAGCCGAAGCTGAGATACCGTCTGGGGAGTATGTGATCATAGAACCAGTCCCAGAGAGTGAAATTCAGTTTGATATTGTCACCCAAGCAGTGGCTGAATCTGGGTTGTCTGGCTCTCTTTCAGAGGAACTGAATCCAGAAATTTCTTTAGAAGGTGAAGTGGAAAATCAGACGAGTTTAAATGGTTCCGAACAAACTGTTTTCCCTGAGACAGAACATGAGGTCAAAGATGCTACAGTGATAAATTCAGGTGAAGTTAATAAGAGCAAGGTTATGACAGACATATCACCTGGGGAAGGGTTTGAAGTTGCAAATCTTGACCCCTGCCAGCAGCCATCATCGGAAATGATCGATGTTAATACCACAAAGATGGATGTAGCAAACTCTCACGCTCAAGTCACAGATGAAAGCTGTACTCCTGTGGTAATGGAGAATGCTAAGGCTAATTTGGACCTACAAGAAGTACAGATTCTAGAGGATATGGAGATCGGTCATGAGATTATAGTAGCAGAGGAGGTAGAAAAACCCAAGAAACAAGAAATGAACACACAAGCCAGGACCAAAGCTCGTCTGGCAGCTCTGGCTGAGCAGAAAGCTGCGGCATCTAAGAGAACTGCAAATAGACAGCAGTTGAACCTCTTAGCCCTGTGCCAGGAAATTGCAGAGGACATTGCCACAGACAGCATGCTATTGAAGAGGATAGAGGAAGAAAAACAAGCAGCAGCAGCAGCAGCCGCCAAAGAGGCAGCCAGCAAGAGGCAAAGTCCACCTGTCGACACGCAGGATGCTGACACCACTTATGTTGCGACTCCTGCTGGACCAGAAGAGTGTCCTCCTTCAGTGACACCTGCTGAGGAAGCATCTGCACCTCCAGATGCCCAGCCCTCAACAGCAGAATCCGCTGAGTCCAAGCCTTCTGCTGAGCCTACAAAAAGACGCTTCTTCATCTCACAGATTTCAGTACCATTGAAAACCCACGAGAAAAAAAAGCTAACTAGATATCAAAGACTGAGACAGGTTGAACTGCAGAGAGAAAAGATGTCTTGGGCACGTGTAAAGAAACTGAAGTCTGACCAAGTAACACAAATGTTTTCAGACATTGACTGGCAGGCGCCTTTGTCTGCCGTTTCTCAACTCTCATTGAGTTCTGTGAGTGTGACCCCTCCACCTGCAGCTAGTCCAAAAACATCTCCCCCAAGTGCTGCAACAACTAGCAAACCTACTACATCCAAGGCAGAAGTTCCTAAGGCTGAGACGCCTAAGACTGAACCCATCAAAACAGAACCCATTAAAGCAGAAACCTCCAAATCTGAGCCCTCTGAGACTGAACCTACCAAACCTGAAGTGTCTAAAACTGAACCTCCTAACACTGAAAGTCGTAGAATTACAAGGCAGAGTAAAGCACAGGCTGCCAAAGCAGCAGCAGCACCAGCTGCTAAGGCAAAATCTACTCCAGGGCCTGCCCCAAAAGTGACAAGGTCAGCATCCAAGACAGGTCTTCCAGCAGTACCTCCTCCTATGCCCAACGGACTTAATACTCAAAAACCGAAACCTGTAGAGTACAAGCCATACAGACCCAGGCCGAAGTATTCCCCTGACGACTTTGAACTAGATGATGACCCATTACCAGTAGGTGTAGCAAAGCCCAGTCCTCAGTCACAGCCCAACCTTCAGTCACAATCCACAGCTCAGTCTAAACTCACAGTTTCATCACAGCTTGCCAGCCAGACAAAACTGAAAGCTCAGACCATACCTGCTGGACAGATCTCAGGTCAGTCAAAGCCCACCGTTGCAGCTGCAGCTCAGTTAAAGTCTGCCTCTTCCAGCAATCCACAATCAAAGCCTGTTGTTGCAACCACACCCCAGCCAAAGGCCAAAGCCCCTGCAGCAGTGTCATCAGCTAAACCTCAGTTAAAATCTCCTGTTTTGAGGAAACCACAGTTGAGCACTGTTTCAGCTCCAGGTCAATCCACACCTGCAGCCCAGCTGAAGTCCTCTGCTCCAACATCATCCCAGCCTGCTGTTGCTAGTGCATCTGAGACCAAGCCTGCTGCTCTGAAGCCCGATGCTGCTTCTGTGCCTCAAAAACCTACATCATCAGGAGATGGCAAATGCAAGGTAATGCAAAGATAAAATATTCTATAGTTTGTAACAAAAAAATTACTTGAATAGACTATAAATGTTATTTGTACTATCTTCTTCAGGATACAGCTGATCCATCTTCATCAGTTCCCACCTCTTCCCTTTCCCCCAAAGACAGAGTGTCTGATGACACACAGCAGTGTGAAAAAAAGTCTGCAGGTATGTGTTTATTTGCAGATGGTGTGATGTAGCTTCTGTCAAGTTGTCACAAAACTAAATGCATGGCTAATTTCTGTCTTCAGGAGGGAGTAATTACTGTAATTTGTACCCTTAAGCATTTATTATTATTTGCATTGTTCTCATGGCTTCAGAAATCAAGAGAAAAACATCCCTTGTATGAAAAATGGCTTAATATATGTTGCTATATTAATTGTGAAAATAAAGTAGATGAAGTAGATGTTAGTAACATGTATATATTTTTCTTATATTGCTTGTATAAATTTGTTCCAGTGTGTAAAAATCTTTTTTCTTTTTGTACAGTGACTGATGTTGAGCATTCTCCAGTGACTAAGATGGAAACAGCCGAGACGGCTGAGAAAACATTGGAAAAACCTTCACAAGAGTAAGACGCTGTCTAACTCAGCATCTTTTTCTTTGTTGCAATAGAAACTTGAGGTAATTTGATGTGTGTTTGTATCACAGCCAAGCAGCGAAACCACAAGATGGTCTTTCTGATGCCAGTCTGCAAAGAGAAGTCAAGAAATTGAAGGGGACTGACAAAGATGGTACCCAAACCATTATTGTAAGTGGAATTGTTTTTCTTGGTCTGTAATTTTAAATTTAGGAGACCAGAGCAGCCTATCTCCTCCAGATTAATAGATATTTTTGGATCACCCATCTGCTACCATAGGAATTGTTACTAGCAAGTAAACTTCAATCAGCTGTAAGTATATTTTACATATAATAACAATACAGGGTAAGTTTATGTCAGATGCTTTGATATATTTGACAGATGTATTTAGATGTAAGGATTCGCACTGTTTCCCTTGTCTTGTAGGATGCAGGACAAAAGCATTTTGGCGCAGTGGCCTGCAGTGTGTGTGGGATGCTGTACTCTGCTGCCAACCCTGAGGATGAATCCCAGCACTTACTCTTCCACAATCAGTTCATCAGTGCTGTCAAATATGTGGTGAGAGGCTGTTTCCTTAAATTGCTGCTCTAGCATTACTGTCTCACACTATTGACTCATCAGTGCAAAACACTTGTGTATCCATGCACTGTCCTTTTTTTAAATGCACTGAGAGAACCTTTAAACTGTGTTTTGAGTAGTTTATTTGAAGTCTAAGTTGCTTAGTTATTGTTCAGTCATTCAGACACATGACACTATAAACTCTGATGGTATAAAAACATGTCCTTCAGAGTCTAGTCTTTGTTTTAGCATTAAGTGAGTAGGGTGTGAAACTAATTTGAACCAGTTACAGGAAACCCTACATACAACATCATATTAAAGTGACGGTTTCCTGCAGGTTGATTTAGACTTCACACCATTAGTAAATGTCCAAAGTTCGATATTACATTGACTTTTTTAATGTTTAATCACGTGTTCACTTGCAGAAGTATCAATTAATTCTGAGTTTTAGAAGTATTTATAATTGTTGCAATGTGTCATTAAATATAGCACAGAAAAAAAGCAAGGAATTTTAACATATTTATTAAAAATGTATAAATTAAACCTTAATTTAAGTATTCAGACAAATATATATAACAGTATTAGGCATCAAAATAGTAAGTATCAAAAATATACAAATTCAACCACTCATTTGGTAACTGTATGTACAACATGAACCCCTGAGCAGGGCTATGAAAATATTGTGGTTTAACAGATGTTCTAACCTGTTTTCTTTTTTTTTTTTTGTTTGTTTGTTTGTTTTTTTTTCAGGGATGGAAGAAAGAGAGGATCCTGGCTGAGTATCTTGATGGAAAAATCATTCTGGTTCTTCCTGATGATCCTAAATATGCTCTGAAGAAGGTATGTTTACTTGGACATATCTGTTATGACATATGTTCAGCTGGGACTCATACAAAAGTTCCCAGAGAAAATAAAGAAAAAACTAGCAACTCTGGGTACAAACGAGCCCTGTGCTCTGAGACTAGAGAGCATAGGTCGAATATAAGGTGTAAGTAAATCAGACTGATATAAAGGAGCACGTCTACTTACCAGTAGGTTTTTATATGTTATCAGAAGCACATTAGAGTCTGATCTGACTTTAATATAGAGCAAATAAAGGGATGCTAAGACTGGTGTTATGTAGTAAAAATTTCCAGATTCGGCTAAAAAAACTAGCTGCAGCATTCTGGTCAATTTGAACTTTTTTGAACTGGAATTTTTTTTCTTCAGGTTGAGGAGATCAGAGAGATGGTGGACAATGACCTGGGCTTCCAGCAGGTGGAGACCAAGTGTCCCTCTCAGACCAAAACCTTCCTCTTCATCTCCAGTGACAAGAAAGTTGCAGGATGCCTAATAGCAGAGCACATACAAGAGGTGAGAGATGCCGCAGCAATATCATATCTTTCCAATGTTTATTATGTCAATAAAAACTTAACAGACTGCATTAGTTTAAGTTTAATACTGAGCCTTGTCCGTTATTATTTCTCACAGGGGTACAGGGTGATTGAGGAGCCTTTACCAGAAGGTTCAGAGGGTGAGAAGGTGATGTTTGAGCGTCAGAGAGCTTGGTGCTGCTCCACCACACCAGAACCAGCCATCTGCGGTATCAGCCGCATCTGGGTTATGAACACGATGAGACGCCAGGGTATCGCCACACGCATGCTCGAGTGCCTCAGGTCAGTGCGTCTGCAAACTGCCACAATTTGATGATACGTCACCCAAAAAGAAATTAAGCATGATTAATACTTACTGATTATGTTTTTTTTTATCTTTTTGTGGGAACAGGAACAACTTCATTTATGGTTCGTACCTGAGCAAAGATGAGATTGCATTCTCCGACCCCACTCCTGATGGAAAACTCTTTGCCTCACATTATTTCAGCACGTCTCAGTTTTTGGTTTATAACTTTGTGAGTGGAACCCGCTCTTCTCAGCCCAAAACTGATGCAGTATGACAGTCTTCAGGAGAGGTAACAGTGGATTTAACCAAGACGTTCCCTGACCAACAGGACCCACCCTCACTAAACAGTGTCTGACAAAGAGTCTTGATTTGCGTAACAATAAAAACTGTAAATTACTCCTTGGAGAGGATACACATTGGTTTAAATCTCAGGATGAAGACAACGAGGTGTTGTTGAAAAATGTTATTAATTTACCCTTTAATCCCTCCCTGCATAGTATTTTGGAAAAAGAGTATTTTCTTTATACATTTTTAAGTAAACAGTTGGTTTTATTAGAAGTATAGCGTTTACATGCATGACCTGACAGCAATAGACAACAGCATTTGTTTTTTTTTAATGCCTGACAAGCAGAAGTTTGACCAACTGCGTTAAATAAACAGTTATTTTAGAGTTTGTCTCTCGTTTCTGCTTTAATGTTTTTACGCCTACTGTGTGTACATGATGGCTTTTCATGTTCACGTCTTTACAGTTAACAGTGATGCTGCCACTGTCAAGTTGTGTTTAAGCAACATAGATGCTTAGAGGACACAACTGCACTGTGAGGTTAATTCGACTTATTTCCACATGGGTCCCCTTTGATTACTGTCATGTTTTACTGTATTGTTTCAAACTGATCATCCAAACCAGGTGATTTTTTTTTTTTTAATCTTTTATCAGAGGGACTCATTTCAATGGTCTGATTGAAGAGATGTGACTTGGGCATTAGTTACGTGCTCTAGTTATCTTAGCTCATGTCACCTGGGCTGTTTAGTTTTCCAAGCTGAGCCATATACTGTAAACCATTTAGCAGGGCATTTGTAGCCTATACTGTATGTGTGATGTCTTTTAATTTCAAATGCTGTTTGTGCCTGAATGAATAATGTTTGACTTTCAATGTTTATTTCTTTTTAGCCATGCGCTCTTCTGAGCAGAATTTGAGTTTTTATTAATTTACTGTAGAGCATCATCTTCCTATTCCTTAGTAACTACAAACTAAAGTGTAAATCAAATTATCATGTAGATGTATGCATACTATAATGACATTTATATTGAAACACGAGCAAGATCTTATGGCTCAGGTGTTAAATGGTATTTAAGTGTTGGTATATGTCAACCAGGTGCAGCCTTTGAGTGCAAGCAGGAATATTTACTCAGTGATCAACATGAGGGGTTGAAATAAACTGCTGCCTCTCTCAGCATACAGATTTACAGTATCATTGTAATCCACCCCTTATTTTCTTCTTCACCCTTGTTATAGCAGTTGCTTTTAGGCAGATGTGTCGAGTAAGAAATTTGATTTATACAAAGTTGTTATGTAAATATTTATTTAAATAAACCATTTTAAACTTGTTGGTTGCTGAGTTTTCTGATTCAATGTTACAGGTGAGTCTGTGATTGTGAAGCTTCTGTTAACCCTGTTCACTGGGTTGTACTAACAGCCAGTGCCATCTAGTGACCATTGTGAGTGTCAGTGATATTTAAGGGACTTGATCGTGCGTTAAATATTAATAAATATAAATTGGACTTATAAACATTTGAGGAAAGTGTTAATTTTGAGAGGTTTTCTCTTGGTTGTTGCAGATGTAAACACTCCCCTCTTAGTGCATTCCTCGACGCTCCTGTCACAACACAAACCAGCTCTGTGGCAACTTCTGAGAAAGAAAACAACCTTAGAACAACACGGACACTTCCTCAGGCTGTGAGTAAGAAAACAGAGGTCTCCGCTCCTCCTCTTAGATCTGATACTGATCAGCAGGAGAAAACAACTGAACTGAGTTTCCTGAGGTATCTTTAACACATTCACCTTGGCCTTTCGACTTTCACTGACACTAGTATCATCACAATGTTATCTGATTTTCCCTGTGAGACTAAACACACAGCAAGTTTAATCTAGCATCCACGGAGAGTATTTGAGCTGCAATAATTACAAAATTAAAGGAAACCCAACAGTTGTAAACACACATATTTATTCTTGCACATCATTTTACAGAGACAAAAAAAATCAAAGCTGCCACATTGCATGGATGTTTTATGAGAAGTTGCAAATTCCCTGAGCTCAGGCAGGTAAAAGGCCCCCTTCCCATATGTTGGACTTCCATTTTAAGAGACGCAAAACAACTACAAATTAGGCTGCCATGCTGTTTATGATCGTTTTGTCTCTATTGTTGATCATGTTAATGATTCTCTTTGAAAATTGTACAACACTTTGGTTTTAATTGGTGTCCATGTTTCTGGTCACTGGTGATTTTTTGTATCTTTAGTCAAATTTTACAATATCTCTTAGGTTATTTTTCATCTCTTTGTAGTCATTTTGCATGTTTTCAATGAGCTCTGTGACTTTTCATCAAGAAACAATACAGAGGCTCTGGTGCAGGGCCTCTCCTGACATCTGCAGAGTGAGCCCTTCACTAATCCATCCATGCCACATTGTAAACCATAAAACTGTTAATCCTAAATATAAACATAACATATTAGGCTATTATTACGTAGTGAAAACCAGTAAATGTAGTATTTACACTTTGAACAGCCAATATTTAAAACAATATTGAAGTACTTGCTAATAATTGCTACAATCTGTTTCATATATTCAGTTTTTGACTCTAATAAAAGAAGCGGCACAATTTTTACCACACACCACAACAACCACAAACTGATCCGTTCACTCAGTGCAACAGGGGATTGGCCTTGTTGCCTGACATCTGCAGGGACTTGATCTGTTTTAAGAGTTTTAAAACAAGATTACCGTAATGCTCTGGGTACTTGTTCTGTTGACAGGCAACCTATAAGGAGAAAAGAGCTGCTCTGGAGGTAGCATGGCAAATACACCATCAAAACATGTTTACCATTTATACCCTGGACAAGGGGAAAAACTGACAAGATGCATCACAAGCTCTTAACCTATGTGGTAAAACATTAGGGTTAAATAAAGGTTAAATCACTGGCTTGTGACACACTGTTACACATTTGACAGTTAACTCAAGTGAGTTGACATATGATAGTGTATTATGCCAAGGCTATGGCAACATCAACATATAGGCACCAAAGATAACATATATAATATACTGAAGCCCAACAACTTACAGTTCATTTACAGAAAGAAAGTCTTTGTTTAGTGCTTTCTGTTAAGATCTAAAAGCTTTGTTGTTACAGGATGGGACAGTGCTGTCCACAGAAATTGTACATTAAGTCCAACATGTCAGGCTCCTGAAGCCTTCTGTTCACAACACCGTGACCCTTCCCTGGCTGCAGCACCACAACCTCACCATCAGATGGGACCTCCATCAGTGGGTGCACTTTGTTATCCATCATTTTAAAATCACTGGCAGCAGGCAGTGTGGTGTTCCTCTCTGCCCACATTTTAGTGTCCTCTGGATTGTCTTTTGTGTCTATTACGCTGTCACCTTGCACAGTGCTCTGTTCATCCTGACATGCTTCCGAGTCACTAGCATGGGGCAAAGAAAAGTAGGTGCACTTCCTCGACAGCGACTTCTTGTCTTCCTCTTCAGACTTTGTACTGAACAGTGAATATGTGTTTTTGTCTTCTGTATCCTCACACATTTCCTTACCTTGATGAGAACTTGTGAAGGTTTTGTTTATCCCAACTGGGTCTGAAACAGATTTTCTGATCAGCGTGTTCTCTCTAAGGAGCCATCTCCCATTGTCAATAGGAAGACTGTCTCCGGGTCCGACTTGGGCATTAAAAGCAATGCATCTTGTTGCTTCACTTAAGGTGTCCAGTGCATTAGCAGATTTGAAGTAAGACAGCTCAGACATTGCTTTGGATCGGGCTGTATGAAAGGGAGAAAAAATGCTTGAATGGTCTTTCTTTTTCTGCTTTGGCTCAGATGGCGGCCTTTCGCTTGCTTCCTCATCAGGATTTGCATCTTTTTTGCCATAAAGCCTTTCAATTGTTCTCCTCACAAAGCCCTTGGTAATAGATTTCCTTGCTGAATCATCTTCACCACTGGACACGTCACTTGAAGTCTGAGATTGATAGCCACCACTAACTGAGGTCTGTGCTCTTAACTCAGACAGCTCTGATGGATTTGGGCTCGGGGAAGGTCTGTTCCTGTGCTGAATGTCTGTCATACTTTTTGCCAGGAACATTTCCCTGATGGATCTGACCCTGTTTCCTTCAGGTTCTGTGGTTATAACACAGCTGGAATCATAGCTGAAAGATAATGATGACTGGGGAGCTGATCGGGTGCAGAGAGCCGACTGAGATGTGGGCGATTCAGAAGGTGAATCCTCAACATCTGACTCAAGCTGAGCATTTTTTTGTGAAAAACGTCCGATAGTAGAAATTTCTATAACATTTTTTGTCTTCTGGGCATCAGCAACCCGCTTTTCTAGCAGACTCACTCTCTCTGCAACAGAGTGGGATATTATTTCATCAGTCTGATGCTTGTCCACAGTCTCACATTTTGTGACTTCCGACTCTGTTGCCATTACAGGAGGTTCCTCATAGCTCTCTTCTGTACATCTGTGTGTATTTGTATGTTCCTCTTCTGAGCTGGACTCTTTTTCGTAGTAGCTTAATTCTTCTTCAACTGAGCTACTCATTTGATCTTTCATCTTTGGTTGCTCCACTTCTGGCTCCTCTTCACAGCTACTGTGATCATTCCCGCTGTCGTCATCTGCACACTTTGATAAACTGTCAGATTTGATCAGGCTGCTGTTTTTGTTCTTGGTATATACATCATTCAGTGTTTTTGTTGTGTCACCTGGGCTAAATGTGTCCTCCTCCTTCTCTTCTATCACAACCTGTAATGTTTTACATGTTTTCATCACTTCCTCATGAGCTGGCTGATCATCAAGGTGTTCCTCCACCTCTACACTCTCATGCTCTTCCTCAGGGACAGACAAACATTCCTCGGTTATAACCTTTAGTTCTTTTAGCTGCTCTTCCTCTGAAAAAGACGGTTCATCCACATTAGAATTTGTTGTGCTTTCGTCAATGCTGATATTTGCTCCCATACGTGATGTTTGAATCTCCTGGTTCTTCTCCGCACTGCTTGGACTTGCAGGGTTAGTCAAAGCAGTACTGTCTGGACTGGAGATTGTTTCCTTCCTGCTGAAATTCAGTTCTACATAGTAGTTGGCGCTTAGTTCCTTGTTCTCTTCCTCCTCGGAGAGATTTTCATGGTTGGATAAGTCGCCTTCACTACTGTCCTGATTTATCTCCTCACATTCAACTTCAGTTTCTTCTGAACTGTGCTGCTTACCCTCCTCTGAGCTAGATACACTCTTTTCCTCTACATCTTTATTGGCACTTGACGAGTTCTTCCTTTCCTCATCTGAACCTGATTCATGAATCATCGTGAGTTCAGTCTCAGGGATAATAGTGCCCTTTTCACTGTGGATCTGCAGCTGCCCACACTCCATGTCTTGCTTCTCCATCTCAAAACTACAACTCTGTTTCTCAAGGTCTTGCTCATCGCTCTGTGCTCTTCCTTCATGTGATTTGTCTTCAAAGTGGCTTTGAGACTGATTTTCTTTATGCACGACATCCCTACATAATTTCATGGCTTCTGTATCTCCTACCACAGATACTTTGATTGAAAGCTGCCTTTCTTCTTTCTCATTAGGTTCAGCAGGTTGACATTTGACCTCAACGTTTTGACCATTCTCGTCTTTAGTTGCCTGATCAGCTGGTTTGTTGTTTGCCGTTTCTGTTATCGGGGAAACATTTCCAAGATTTGACTCTTTGTTTTGGTTAATGTCTATGAATTTTTTAATAATGGACCTCACGTCAACATTAGCTGTCTCATCTTGAGTAACATCCCTGACTGGAACAATATCTTCTGCAGAGGAATGGGATACACTGCCATCTGTGCTTTCATTTAAAGACAGCTTTGTGATCCTTGCTGACATCTTTCCTTCATCGTCACTGTCACTTTTGACTCCCACTGACAGAGAAGCCAGCTCGTCCTTCAGCCTGTCAGGTATGTCAAGATTATCCATTAACTCGTTAATAACATTTTCTTCAATGCCGCAATCTTTTTCTAGACTTGCCTCAAATATGATTCCATGCTCTGAATAATTTGGTGTTGAGCTGCGAGGCTTGCATTTGTCACTTAATTCCTGAAAGCCCTTCCAACTTTGAAGAAGCTGTTTTGAAGCAGATTGTTGTAAATCTGACAAACTACATTTCAACTTCTGGGAATCCTCGATGCTGGCCATTTCTCTGAGAGAATCGATCATCTTCAAGGCCTCAGCACAGCTGACGTTGTTTGCATTCATCTCGTCCATGTTGAAGTTAGTTATGCATTCTTTCAGGGTCATGACGGATAAGAAGGCAAGGAGAACTTTCGATGATGAGCCAAATGTAGAGGCTACGTGAGATGAGAAGTCAGGCAGGCTGTTAGACTTTTCCAAACAGGAGCGGCGTTTGTTCTGTGTGATTTGTCGAATTGACTTTATTGAGTAGCATATCTTGTCAAGTACTGGCTTCATGTTTGGCTGGTTTCCTATGTTTGATGGCTGTGTACCTGTCAAAGATTTATCAAGCTGACTATCCCCCAGCTTGTCAGTCTCAGAGTTTGTTTTTTTGTCCACTTCAGGTGTTGCTTTTATTGACTGTGGTGTTTGGTCATTTTTTCTTTGGGATGATTTTTTCCTTTGTGTCTTACTTGCATGCTCTGATGTATTATCTGAAGACAGATTTCTGGAGAACATCTTTGTAACTGATTTGTGTCTGACAGGTGGTGACATCATGTCCAGAGATTGAGAATATGGAGACATTGTCTTTTGAAGTTTAGGTCTATAAAGAGTCTGCTTTCTCTCAGTAGACGGACTGGCATTGGGTGTAGTATGTTTTCGTATTCCAGCATTTGGTGACATAGTTTTATGAGGAGGGTGCGTATCCAATGATGATGGTTTTGGGGAATTATTAGGAAGATCAGAAGGTAATTTCTTGGTTTGGCCTTTTCTCTCTGGAGACGGACTGCTCAAGTGTGTTACTCTTTTAACTGAAGGTTGAGGTGATGGTGGCTCTTTTTGAGTGGACACTTTTGTTTTTGTTTCTTTAACTGAAATATTACTCAGTGTTGAAGCCTCAATTGAGGAAATACTGGCTGATGACACTCTCTCATCAGATGTTAAACTAGTAGGAGATGCAGAGGTACAACATGATGGACTGCTCCTCAGATCCAACATTGATTTCTGTGTCTCGTCCTGTAGAACTTTGCTCGATTGTTGTGTCCCTGTGGAACAGATGCCATTTGGCAGCACATTATTACCCAGTGTGCTGATGGAAGTAGATGATGTGGTTGTCTCTAAAGTGGGATCACTACATAAAGTATATTTATCCAGACAAGCCTTTCTCACTGACATTTTTCTTTCAAGAGACAGATTACTGACCAAAGGGGCCCTTTTAATAGATGGAGTTCTTGGTAATGGTGCTTGTTTGAGTGTGGAAGGTATGTCAGTCTGAATCGTTGCTGTCATTTGCATTGTGTGGGTGGGAGGTGATACAGTCTTATCAGATGTAGGACTCATAGATAATGGATGATTATCTGGTGTTTGATGTGCCGATGAGAGCTCGTATAATGGGCTGCTGAGCACTGGAGATACATCCATCACACAGTAGTCACTGTTTGATAGCTCCGTATTTTCAGCGGGTGGTGGTGGTGGTGGCAGTGGCATCTCCAGTGAAAATGTATTGAAATGTGTTAATTCTTGCAATGAGATTTTGACTGGACTTGATTTCATTTCCACAGAACAGGTACCATTAGAGATGTGGTTTATTTCTTCTGTATTAGTCTGAGCTACACTGGTGCAGTTTTCTGTGTTTGTAAGGTCAGCATGAGGATGAACATTTTGCTGAGTCACAGTAGTTTCCTCCATTAATAGACTTGCTTTGTTTTCAAAAGACTGGATCCTTAGTTTAACCAGTGTTCCCAGAGAACTCTCTGACATTGTGTCAGACTTCTCTTCCAGACTCTTCATCTCATCTGTGAATCTGATCAACCCACCATTGTTTCTGTTTTCCTTTGGTGCTAGAATAATTGCTTCCGACATTTTACTCTCCTCATCTGGGTAAGCAGTAGGGTTAAGGTGAGCTTTCTCCAGCCATTTCTCTACATATTCATTAGTAACAGAACTGGAGTTAAGTCCAGACATTGACTTGTTATTTTGCACTGATGTCTGCCGTGTCAGTATTGCCTTTGGTTGTCTCATTTTGGTAGAAGAAACACTCAGTCTGCTTGTTTCACTTGTATTTTCTTTTAGTGGTGATATGTTTGAGTCTATTGTGTCATTGGGCCGTTGTGAGCTGTTTGTTGCAACACCTCCATCTTCTCTTTGTATTGGTGTCCTTTTTGCCTTCTTTGTGCTTTTTGCTGATCCTAATTTTTTCCCATAAATTCTCTTAATGAACCCAGCACTGGAGAAAGTTTTCACTTTTGCACGTTTCTCGTTTTGCCTTTTTCCTGGTGACATCAATTTGAATACACGTTTGTTGACCACTTTGGATTTTGATGATACCCTCTTATCTTTATTTCCCTCTTTTTGCTGAGGCTTGTTTTTGCCTCCTGTGGTCTCTGGCAGTTGTTGCTGCCTATTGGTTGCTTGAATTGCACCAGTATTTACTGACGGGAAGGTAAAATCAGATGACATGCTCTCAGCCCTCCAGTTACTAATGGACTCACATGCTTTCCTGGGTCTCCCGAGTTCAGGTTGAAATTCATTTTTGGAGGAATGCCCAGTTTCTGAAGTAGCTGGCCTATCAAAAGGAATCCCAGAAGCAGACATACCCTGTGCACAAATGTTTGCAAGGAAATTGTCCTGGCAAGTCTGCTGTTCATATATGTGTAAAACAGTTTCAGTGATCTCTTCCCTGCTAGATTCAATCTGTAGGATCTCAGCTGATTTGAATGTGGATACACTTTTGCTGTTGGTAGTGTTGGCATCTACAGAGCCAAGTCTTCTTGGTTTGGGTACTGGTCTACTGGTACTTTGTTTGAACATACAGTATTTCTCTGTCATAGCTCCATTTTCTATCTGTTCTCTGTAGGAGTACGAACCAGCCATACTTTCCTGAATCCCGCCTGCTGTCACTAATTCAATGTTCTCCAAGGAAGGAGGCTTTTTTCTAATTTGCTTATGCCCCGGTGTAGGAGCTCTCCCCTGGGACTGAGCATCAATATGTACTTTGACATTATCCTCTTCATTGCTACTCTCACTGAAAACTTCATTGCTCAGGGATGGTGGATCCTCGTCATTGTTGTCTTTAGTTTTGTCTTTGTTGATTGTGTCAATGGAGGGAGCAGGACTTTGTAAATCCAGTGAGTATGGTTTAGGTGAGCAGATCTCCAGCTCTGCCTCTGGCTCCGGTAAACTGGTGTCATTAGGCTGACTGGCTACACTTGATCGTTTCAGAGTGGTTGTCCAGTGGATGGTTTCCTCTTCCTTAATTGTCAACCGCACCCTCATTTCCACTGTCATGCTGCCATCCTGGTTCACTCGAAAGGATTTCTCAATATCATCGTCAGTGGGCAGCAGGCAGTCCGGCCCTATAGCTCCATCACTGGGGCAGGTATCACCCTCCATTTCTGCTACTGACTCCAGTATATGAGCTGAGTCCAACTCAACAGAGTTTGTGGGGTTAGTGGGTAGGTCACATGCACTTTCTGCAATAGAGTTATAGATCCGATTCACAATGTACTTCTCTGAAGAAGGGGAGAACTTCCTTGCCTTTGATGGATATGAAAGAGATTTCTTTTTACCTTCTCAGTCAATCAGTCAGAAGAAAACAGTTTAGTAGAAATATCCATAGATTTCAGGCAAGAAGAGGGTAGACGGGTAGTGTGAAGATGATACACCAGGAACATGAAGGGAGAAGAAGGAGAAAAAAAATTAGAAAGGTAGTATTCACAGCTTATGAAGAGCAATAGCTGGCAGCCATGCAGACAGTGTATTTAGGTCATCTGCAGTATTATGTATAATATTGTTGCCTCAGCACCTTCCTATTGTTCATCCCATGAGAGCAGGTAGATTACTGCAGACGCATTAAATGTGTCATACAAGTACATGTCACACTTCAACACACTCTACAAAAGAACTTGTGCTCTCATTGACTGCAGACAATATAATTCCATAAAGATGTATCAGAAAACCTCATTATAATATGGACTTACGATTTAAAACCTTAACTCTTCTGACACCCATTCTCTTGCTGGGCAGCTGTGTTGGAGCTGGGGACTTCTGTGCATTGTAGTTTGCAGGCCTGAATGGCTCCCTGCCTGCAGCCACCACAGTCCCAGCGCACAATATCAAGGCTGGAAGACCGTCAACCTGTAGCAGACATAAAACACAAAAGTTTGTCTCCCCCTCAAAAAAGAAAAAAATTTTATGTATGTGACAAGTCTAAATTAAATTATTTGTCAAAATGGCTCCTTGTGATAACGGGAGGCTCTCAATTTGAAATAGATCCTTTACCTAAAGTCTTACACTACAGTATCCCAACATGCCTTGCTGGGCATTAGGGTGAGTTGGCAAAGAAGCTTAACACTTTCTCTCCTTGTGTGATAATTATCTGCAGACCAGTTCTTTATCAGAAATTATGGTAGAATATAAAATAAAGATAGAATGTCTGCAGCTTCTGTACCTTGTTTATTCATAACCAGTGTTTTAACTACACTTACTTTCCTTATTATTATATATTATATTTATTATCCTCTTATGAACACAAGTCATACTCAATGTATCATCATGAATTGTCATCATCGTTCATCACAATCGATAATTTTTTAAAGCTTTGTATTGTTCAAATTTATGGCTTAGACTTTTAACTAAATATATGTAAATACAAGCCCATATTTTAATCAATTTTAATATTTTGATCAATCATATTTTTTATGGCCATATTCTGAAAGGTGTATTTGTCATGTGTCTCCTAATATTTTCCTTTTTTCTAATTTACCCAGATGCACCTTTGTGGATAATGGATTTTTGCCAACATTGCCATGATTTTGACTATTCACTAGAATAATAATTACACAGAAAGTCATAATATACTGTACCTTCTTTATAACAAAAATGGTTGTACAAAGTACATTATATACTTACATATCTGTAAAAATATAAATATAATCCATTTAAAAGAATCTGCCTGTTTTTTTTTTTTTTTAGAAATGTATTTTTGCATAGAGAGAGGAGAACACTCACGCGTCTGCCATCAAGTGTGTGTAACTTCACCACATGGAACTGCATCAGCTCTGATATATACTCCAGGACAGACTCAAAAGTGGGTGTAGTCCTCTTGTGCAGCACCACAGTCTGTTGTACAGTGGGGTCTCCATTGCGAAAAACCAGCAGCCTCTTTGGTGTGCGTATAACCAGTGTCTCGTGCTTGTGGATGCCCCTGCCTGGGAAAAACTGGGCCTGCTGAACTGTGCGGCGCCGAGAGCTAACAGGCCTGGCGTGGTACCAGGGTGGGAGCTTCTTTCTGGCCAGTGCCAAGTTGATAGGCTTTACCTTACGGTTGTCAGAGCAGATGTACGATTTCCCATCCTCTAGTTCATCTAAAGTATAGATTGCATGAACCCCCCGAGGGGTGGTGATATTTCTCACTCCAAATGGCAGGGGAACCTTTTTAGAGAGACTGTCCAGGAGTGCATCAAATGTTTTAAAGGTGCGGTTGTTGATGACCATACGCAGACCATTAAACTGAGGATCCCCACTTTTGTAGAAGCACACCCGTTTTGATAGGATAGGGTCAGTGATGCCTGGGTGGCGTGGGGTGCCAAAGGTGTGCCCACTCCCTGATAACTGGTCAGGGAGGATCCTCCGGAGCCCCGTCTCATTCATCATCGCTGTTTGGCTAAAAGAAGGAAAAGTCAAGAATTTGACATTAACAAAAAGATATCACATCTCCTACTTTCTCAGTTGAGGCTTAGTATAAAGGAAGTGTGTTTTTTATTTCTGCATTGAAAATCTTTTCCACAGTGACTGATTGGTGATAAATTCATGTTGCAAAAAGATAATGACCCCCGGCGCTCTTCCTGGTTGTGTAAGAATTTTTTTAGACCAAAAAGTATATGATGGAGTACAGTTTGTGATGGCTTGGTCAGCTTGCTGCCCAGATCTGAACCCCATCGTGCTATTTTGGAAAAGCTGGACAGAAGAGTTCGGGAACACTGCCCAACCTGCACAGCTGTACTTTGGAAAGTGCTGCAGAATGATGAAATCTCACCTGAATGTCTACAGAAACTGATCAGTACAATGCCACAGATTTGTCGGTAGCTCACAAGTAGCTATTGCTGCAAATGGCAATTTTTTGCTGAAAGTAATTTGAGTTGACCATCATTCTGTGCTCAGATATGCTTAAAAAATAATTGTTGATTTTGAGGGTTTTGTGACCCATTTACAACCATTCGATTTGATTAAACCAACAGAGACAGAGCAAAAATACATGAAAAACATTGTGCAATATAAAATTATTTTTACTTTTGTGAATTTTGTTTGTTTTCATTTGCTCAATTTTGAATCTATAAAAGAACAGGCAATTTTTCTCAGTAATATGTTAAGAAAAAATAAGAATAAAAGACACCTAATCATCCCAGCACCTGCAATTTGACACATACACAACATTAACACAATATACAGGGAGACTTAAATCATTCATGATGTGTAAACAATGAGATCTCGCAAACATATGTTGTTTACTTCATTCGACCGTGGTAAAATGAGGTCGAATGACTGACTTCAAAGCTGCCACGTGAATGGCCTCTTCAATTATTTGATTACCTGGGTCTTAACAACACAGTAGAGCACTTATAATTCGCTTTAAACTGTATTTATAGAGTGTTTCTTTAAGCACAGTTGTCAGTGTGCGGAAATAATTCTATAACACATTTCCGTCTGATGGTTTTCATGTTGAAAATTAGTTCAAAATGTTATTCTATGCTAATCAAAAATGTATTGTGTAAACGAAGAGAAACCTTAAGACAGATACTAACTAACAAAGTGAGTCATTACTAAATGTGAATTTAAAATATTTCATTATTGTGATATTTATTTCATCAAAGACATTTTAGTTTCTATTATTTAGCATTAGCTGCCACTACAGTTAGTATTGGTACTGACAAAAATTTGTGTAAATTTCATTTCTTTTAAAGCAAAATATTAATTGTAGATGTTGGTAATTAAACTAAAACAAATAAAATGTAGTGCTGCAAATAAGTATGCTTTATATATGGAGGAAGTAATCAAATTAAACAGATTGAGTGAGGAGAGAAATACACATATATTCAGATTTAATTAAAGGATTTCAAAATACACTCACCTTCGTCAGCATCATGAAATTCCCAACTTTTATGAAAAGGATCCATGAAATTCTGTGCCCTACATTATCACTGCTGTTGAACTAACTGCACAGCAACAGTTTATTTCAGTAGACACCATCGTGGTTAATTTGCTTAATCTTTGCTCAAAGTTAATCTCCGCTACAACTGCAGTGCTCGGAAATCCTCTTCAGAAAGGTGTGTCACACAGATGCATGTAGAACTGTCACAGCAGGCTGAAGAGCTGCAGTAATCAACCTGGTATGGATTTCTAGCAGATGTTAAATAGGCCTTTAAAAAATAAATGTATAGATTTAATGTTTTGTTCAGTAGCAAAGGTGGTTTTACTCAATCAAAACATTAAAAAAACCCTCAATCCTTAGTTTGCTCTTAATTAAGACTCTCGAATATAGCACCTGCAGGAGGTTATACAAACTACAATGAGAGCAGGGTCTTTCCCACCAGTGACAGCAGATGGTAAACTAGTGTTGGGTGTAATCTTATTGTGGACCTCCTTCGATAATAAGGATTAAAGGACTCGCCATTTGCAGGACTGTAAGAGAGGAGAACTTGTTTTCAGTGAAACTAGTGAACATTCACCTTCCTGTCCCTAAATGGTGATAAATCAGATTCATTATCAATTAATGTTAAGTTATTTTAATATCAGTTTTGTCTGAAGTCACTGTGTAATGGTTTAAAATAACAAATGAAACAATAACAATTCTTTTAATAGCCAACACAGAAAAAATGCTTGTGCTAGAAATACAGTGCAGTTTAGAGGGGTAATGGAGCCCAATTGTCGTGCTAGGTTAAACCGTATTACTGGGGGTATTAGCTGGTCTTGTATATGCTTAACCATGAACTATCTCGAGTTGCATAACAGTTACCAAAACTAGCCTGAAGTAAGTCTATTTCTGTAGTGACAGGGATTAGTCCACAAGGGATGACTTCATTCCACAGTAAACCTGGAGCTGAAGTGAAAGAAACAAGGAATAGACAAAAGTCTTCAGGTTTCTGCTCTGTGTAAAAGGATAAAGTGATGACACTCTGTGATATTGTTCGTATCATTGCTATAAAAATATCTCAGGTGTGCATGGAAGGGACAATACACTGTGTGCTATAGGAAAGAATTCTTGCTGAGGTCGACCAGACACAGATTCAGGAATGCTGCAGGAGGCTCCCATGACCTGTTCCCAAAACAACAGCGAGCACAAAAATGTGAAAAATCCTTCAAAGGAAACTGGTGGGGGGAGTGACAATGACGGAAGCCCCTAGAGTAAACAGGTAGGCCTGATGCATGCATGCCCCTCATTCCAGCCCTCCACTGGAGAGATAAGAGACAAGCAAACGTTGAAAGCGACTGGGTAAAAGTGGCTGGTCACTCTGATAGAGAAGCACAGATCCTGCCAAACATATCCGAATCTGACTGAAAATAGGACTGAGCTGAAACTGTGTACTCGAGGCAGCATGACAGGTAATAACAACAAATGTCTGAAGCTGCATTCGTCACATAACCTTCCATGTCACTGAGTTAAAACGAACCAGCTGGTGATATGAATACTGTTATTTTTCCTTCACATGATTACAAGTGAAATCACACGCCGCCATGACAGAAATATCTGTCTCTGCGTTCCGAGTGTATTGGCACTCCTGCCATGCTCTATTTTTAAACCCTTGCGCCTATACTGCAACTAATTGGCGCCAAGTTAGATTCAAACCTATGCTGTTAATGGGAAAAAATGTGTGATATGTTTTGGCCCTCGTCCCCTTTCTATATTTGGCCCAGCGTCCTCTATGCAGCTGCTCCTCCAGATCTGTCTGCTTGTGTTCCCATCAAACACCTCTCTTCAGTCTGCATATATTGCCTCAATTTGAGAGGCAAAGAGTCTTTAGCCGGCTCCTGCTTAAAAGCGTAGAAGTCCTGTACATTGGAGATTACATAGAAAATAGCGTCAGTCTGCTCTTTAGTTGAGCCTCTGAAGTGCAATTTAAAATAAAATACCAAGCTCTTTTTGTAGACAACAGGTTAAAATTCCTATTGCAGCTGTCCAGAATTCAATTATAAGTGGTGCAGCTGCAGTGTGAGCAGCAGCAGTTTAAAACACTGATCGAAAGCAGGGCGGATGATCCTGCAAATATGATCTCTTTATTAACTTTTCTTGCACCCAAAGTACCAAAAAATGTCTAAATTTTCACAACAACGTTGATACATTCCATTTTCTGTCTTGGGAGCTGTTTAATTTGACCTTAAAAAAATATGTCCTGACTACTCCAAATTCCATTCAAGTTACACAAGTTACATCTTTTTTCCCCTCATACAGTAACTTCCAGTGGAATTCCCAGGTTTTGAATGAATCCCTGCCAAACAGGACTCATAAGGTCACACCACAACCCGTCCCCTCCCCTCCAAAACCCCTCACACAGCAGTCAGAGGTCCCCACCCCATCCATTTTGAGCGCTCTGTATCAGCTATGCCAAACTTTTAATCTGCCTGGTGACATCCCAGTGTTTCCTGCATGGGACAGAGGGAGAGATAAGCACACTCCTCAGTGCGGTAAATCACTCTGCACTCCCACTCGTTCACTGATATGACCATTATTCAATTAGACAGCACTCAAACTGCCCACAAATCTTGTTAATTACAATCAGAGGCTGTAGATTGTTTGCGCATTTTATTATATTTCTTAATATTTTCCTTATCACAGCATCTGTTTGAATTGTTCAATGCAAAACACAAAAAATGTTTTTGTTATTATATATTAGTGCTGTCATTAAAGTCATTAAACACAGCTTTGTACTGTACCTCAAACCTACTGCTTTAACTATATTATGTTTTTTTTATACCTTGGGTGAACTTATATTAACTGAATAACTTATATTGAACTATAATACATTAACTATAGCTTTAAAAATTAAGTCAACATGAAAAAGCAAAGAAAGTAAGTTTGTCCAACTTTATCAAAGTCAGTGTGTGATTTAAACAGGACTGAGTCAAAAGTCAAATACCTTGTTAGTATCATGTTAATCATCAAAATAAAAGCCTCAGTTCAACACTGTAATGTCCGATATGTACAGCTAACTTTAAAAGGTTCATCACACTGATGACAATTCATCCAGCCCCCTGCATGTTAGTCTCTGCTGGTCCCGATAAAACAATAAAACACACAGAGAACTCCAATATTATGACTACACAATATAAAGTGTTAATACAGTCAGGTGATTGGGTTCAGATATTTCGACATATAATAAAAGAACGCATTACAACTGGTAGCCCCAATGAATAAGAATATTTATTTTAATCCTTTTATTACCACAAAACAGCCAATTAATTTTAAAAATGTGACATGTCTAGAAGATTTTTTTATCTTACTGTAATGCATTTATTTACAGTTATTGTTTATTACCTGGACATACAGGAGTATACAACATATACAACATATATAATAAATACAATAATAGTGGAATGACTACTTCATACATTTTTACTCTGTAAATGACACTTTAAACTTTTTTTTAACAGTTTGTACAATAATATTTCACTATCATACCATATGCAAACATCCACAGTAATAAATAAATTACTGACCTGAGTCATGGCCTGGTAGCTAATGGCCTAATACAAATGGCTGCTCTTAGAAATCAAATGTTATGATATATTCAACAGTCCGAAGGGGCATCTGCCTTAGACATCTGTACATGCTGCTGCTACATAAATGTAAGACATTTTTAAATGTAAGGAGTATTTTTGAAAATGGCAGGATACTTCAAACACAACATTTAAGCAGAGAATATAGACAGTTTAGTTTTCTTAGATGAAAAAGGCTACAGGAGTTGAAGAAATAACAATCTAAAGGAAACAAAGACAATGTACAGTTGCAGTGGGGACTGAAAAGTGCTTGTGCCTTTTGAATGTCAATATAAATACTGATATGCACAGAATGTGGACTATTATTCTCCAGAGGGCAGTGGCAGGCAGGATCCTCCTCACCGAAAGGCTGAATACCACATGAGTGTTAGCTTTGGAGGCCCCGGGCGGAGGGCCAGTCCGCTGACGGGACAACCTGGCTACGCGCGACCCAGATAGCAGCCTGGGGTGAGGAGTGATTTATCCGTCTGTGCTCGCATCAGACAACCTTCCACTGATTAAGGGTCATTCACTGAGCGACAGAGCTGAGTGGAGTGGAGAGGGCGAGACAGACGGCCTCCCTGTGTGAGACACTGGCATCCTGACCACTACACAAATGGACTTTGCAGCACATATACACTACTGTGCGCCTGCAGTGATCACACACATTCAGACACACATTTACAAGTGGGAATATACATAGGAACGTGCACGTAGTCATTATTTCTACCCTCTGTCTTTTATTCATACGTGCTGGCTGACTCTGTCTACACACACTTGGACACTCACACACAAACCCAAGATAAAGATGTATTGAGTTGGCCTTGACTTTCTCTCAACCCGACAACAAAAGGATGTGGTGATTCTGAGTCGCCCACAGTTTGAGTCGCCTCTGTGGGCTGGTAAAGATCACTGTTCCTCATGTCCAGGGTTCACAAACAGGTCACCACCTCCATCAATTTCAGTGGAGATAGTGTCTATTGTATAGTACAGTACTGTAAGGGAATCTGCATGGGTGGAAAGTACCCACTTTCTGCATCTGCTTGTAGGATTTTTAAAGAAACATTGTACTTTGCATTATGTAACAATAATAATCAGATTTTATATTTGATTCCTTTTTGTTTCCCCCCTTTTAGGGAAACCCATGGGAAAACTGAAACATGAACTATCTTGCTCTTTCCACTGTATCTGCCACACATTTCACATTTATATGTCTAATCATCATGACGTTATTAATAATTTAGTTTGTCCTTCCATACATCTGATGCATTTTTTTATTTAGATTGTTTTGATGTTTACTTTCTTTCTTCATCATCTGTCTTTTACTTACCTAACATTTAAATTGAGCTACAAATGCATCTTTAATTTACAGCTCATTCTGTTTGTGACTTTTTATTTAGTTGGACTAATAAGCTAAAAAAATAAATAAATAAAAGTCTGCAGTAAGCTCTTCAGCACTTGAGATAACTGGCACCAAAGCCTGGAATAATACAGTATATGATAATGTGGTGAAATTATATTTTAACCATCTATTCTGTTTGTGTGACTAAATAATGAATTAGCGTAGCAGAACAGATAATAACAGAAATATATCTAACACTTACAATCTATAACCTCCAAATTCTTCTAAAATTAACAATGTGAGTCCCTAAAAATATAATATTTGTGATGTACAGTAAAGCTACTTCATACGAAAAGTGTTGATGATCCTAAAAACATGTTTATGACACAATAGTATTTCCCCAAACAAGATGGTAGTACAAAGGACTATTTACTACAGAAAATACAAAATTTTATGAGAAAATAATGTGAGATACGATGAGCATTGTGCATATTATGCTGTACATATAGTTTACATAATTACACAACTGCTCCATCAGAAAATATGAAAGAAAGTTGTAAAAACAGAAATAACAGTTTCTAGTAACAGAATGTTCTTACATTGTCTTGCTGTGTGCCAACCTTTATTTAGTTATGATTCACCTATTATATAATTATAATGTGTCTCTGGTGTGTTTATGGCAATCTGTGTAACTAGAGTATCATAAAAGTGTCAGTAAGCTCACAAGTAATGCTAATAATGACAAACAGAGTTGGAGCTCAAAATACCTGGATGTGCGTGACAACAGCAGGACTTCTGTCAGGGATTACTGGGCCATGCCACCTTACTTGGATCCAATGGGACTCCCAGTGGGCTCACGTGCTCTCACCTTCCCTCGCTCGCTTACAATTTCTCTGGACATTATGAACTGACGTGAAATTATCAGTAGTGGCTTTATGCATAATATTATGTGGTTAAAGAAGCACTATACTGTAACTATACAAATGAATAATAAGCCATCTGCTACTATATCAAGTACAACTATTCTTTTGTTTATTTTCAGATTTCTTGGCTCTACTTGTAAATTTATAGATTTTCCCTTGGAAAAACAGCCGTTTGTATTAGTGCAAAGGTAATAAAACATGTTGTACAAATGTATGTGCAAATATATAATTTAAAATATTTTTTAAAACATAAAAGATATAAGCCGCATTTAGTAACTATGACTTTTACTGAGAAAAACGTGTTTAAGGTTCACGTTTTAAGGTACACAATGTCACATATTGACTTATTATGTAATAATCAATATGCAAGCAATACCCCATTAATGTAATCAAAATTGA